>JAINUG010000084.1:2966377-3171377 GCA_029706075.1 Aldrovandia affinis | reverse complement strand
CATTCTTTCTTCTGTAGGGGCTGTGTGTAGTGTGTTAGAGGAGTTGTTTACTCTGTAGGGGCTGTGTGTAGTGTGTGAGTGGAGTTGTTTACTCTGTAGGGGTGTGTGTGTAGTGTGTGAGTGGAGTTGTTTACTCTGTAGGGTGTGTGTGTAGTGTGTGAGTGGCTGTTGTTTACTCTGTAGGGGCTGTGTGTGAGTGGAGTTGTTTACGCTGTAGGGTGTGTGTAGTGTGTGAGTGGAGTTGTTTACGCTGTAGGGTGTGTGTGTAGTGTGTGAGTGGAGTTGTTTACTCTATAGGGTGTGTGTGTAGTGTGTGAGTGGAGTTGTTTATGCTGTAGGGGCTGTGTGTAGTGTGTGAGTGGAGTTGTTTAAGCTGTAGGGTGTGTGTGTAGTGTGTGAAAGGAGTTGTTTAAGCTGTAGGGTGTGTGTAGTGTGTGAGTGGAGTTGTCTACGCTGTAGGGTGTGTGTGTAGTGTGTGAGTGGAGTTGTTTACTCTATAGGGTGTGTGTGTAGGGGTGTGTGTAGAGTGGAGTTGTTTACGCTTAGGGGGTGTGTGTAGTGTGTGAGTGGAGTTGGCTGTATGGTGTGTGTGTAGTGTGTGTGGAGTTGTTTAATGGTGTGTGTGAGTTGTTTACGCTGTAGGAGTTGCTGTTGCATATTGTGGAGTTGTTTAAATTGTAAAAGTGAAGACAGACTCTCTTCCAGGGAGACGGAGGCTGGATTTTGTGCACTGCGGGCCTGAGAAAACAGATGGGCCAGCCGATGACTGATTGTCGGTCGGAGGTTAGTCTGGCCAGGTGTGCCACAGCTCCCCAAATCGATTCCGCACAACGAGGCGGCAGCAGATGTGGGGGTCACCGCTATCTGGCACCCCGGTGAGCCCTTCTCCGCGCGCAGGGTTAAGCCGTCCAGCTGTGGAAAGAGACGTCTCTCTCCGCAGGAGAGACGGAGATGACAGCTGCGCTGCCCCGAAGCAGCCCAGAGGAGGACACTCTGAGCGGTATTTATACCTCACATCACAATGGAGCTGCTTCTAATCAGGTGATGCTCGTGAGGCACAGCGCTCACGGTGGTTTATCTTCCGTCGCGGGTCTGCTGGGGGATTCGGCATCCCTCAGAGGCTGACCCAACGAGGCGAGGGGTTAATCGGGGTACACATCCCATTAGTAAGACGATTCAATAATTAAGGATGTCTTGAAATCTTCAAGTGTCAAGAGGAAAACGATATTATGGGCTGTAATAAAATCGTTGCGAATCTGTAACGTACGGCACAGAGCGGAAAAATAATGATAATGTTGCATTTGCTAGATTTTTTTAGTCCCACTTGGCAAACCCACAAGTCTTTGAAAGCTGCATCTTGCTGTATGTGGTTTCACACCTAATGGCCTGAACCGACACCAACTCAACATTAAAAAACTTGGCCATGCAATTTAGAGTCACAGTGTACAATGGTAACAGAACTGTTTAAAAAATGTGTTGTTTCGTGTTGATAATCAGCCCACAATGCAACATGGTGTACAGTGTAATGCTCACAAAGCAAGTGCATACAATGCTCCACTTGCATAAATACAATGTTACAGCCAGATAGCACACACATACAGAAAAGAGATATTAAATACAAAAAAATACTAAAATAAAACAAAAACGTCAGGATGAGTTAAAAACATTAAAAAATCCAAGCAAATGTTGACTTTTGTTTTGGTGACAGTATCTCAGAAGAAGTGTGTTAGTGTGGACCTGTGTATTGCGCGGGAAGCCTCGTAGCTTAAGGATCAACGCTGCGTAACAGCGCTGACATCACAGACGTAGATGTCAGTGGTGACGAGTATGGTTGTGTGAATTCCCACTGGTTTCCCACCGCAGATTGTCTGATAATGAAGCGCATTGTGCTGCTGTTCTCGCGCGCGCCCAGCGGGCCACTCTCAAAACACGGATGAAAACGTGTCAACGCGCGAGCGTATCTGATTTCTCTAAATGCAGGTCTGAGGCACCTTCTGTGTGCGTGTGACTTTAACCGAGACGGAGGGGGGACACCTGGATCTGGTTATGGGGTGTTAGAAGGGCGGACAGGAATACGGGTTAAATTCACACTCAATTTCCCCATCTATTTTAAGTGCCATTTTGAGTCAAATGTATGTGACGAATACAGATCAGACAGATGTCCTTGGGTTCACTGTCTGTGGCTTCCCCCGCCCCCATTTTTTCTCTCTCTCTCTCTCTCTCTCTCTCTGTCTTTCTGCCTCTCTCTCTTTTCTCTCTCTTTCTGGCTCTCTCTCTCTCTCTCACTACTCACTCTCATTCTTTTGTTTTTTTCTCTCTTTCTCTGTCCCTCTCACCTTCTCTTTCCTGGTGCCCTCCTCCTATCCCTCCCACACACACACACACACACACACACACACACACACACATGCAAAACCCCATATACGCACACACTCACACACACACACATATGCACATGCACACACACAGAAACACACACACACACACAGAAATACAAACAAACGCACACACACACACACATGAAAGCACACACACAGTTATCTTTGGCAGGCTGTTTGGAAACTAATCTATTTTAAATTTTGTTCAGACGGGCAGATAGCGCAGCAGAGACAGTTTGGAGCAATATCACACTCTTGTTTAGTCACGGTGCTTAGTTTGTGTAAAAAAAGATTCAAGAGTGTAATGAATTACAGTCAAATATTTAGGTACTGTACTTGCGCCTCGCGTTTGGCTCCAGAAATTTGCAGTCATATTAGGTGTTGTTTTGTTCCCACGTCCAGTTATTTGCAAAAAGGTGGGTAAATTATGGGGCATGTGGCATGAGGAATGCGGTGGTCATGGAGAACCAAAATGAACTCAATCAAATTTGACTATGAATGCAAATTCTTTCTCTCTGTTAACAAGTAAAGCGTAACAGCATGTTAACATGCACATGCAAATGCCTTGCCTTTCACGCTCATATTAAGTACATCTGCAAACGCAAATATGTGTTTGAATATTTGTAAATATGTAGTTTTGAAACGGCTTTCCATTTATCGCTTAAGTAATTGAGTAATAATTGGTTTAACGAGTTACCAGACCACACAGTTATTAATGAGAGCTAGGGCCAACTAGGCGTATCACTCACTGATGACAACTAGCTTGTACATGCCCTAGTGAATTGTGGGTAGGATCTCATTAAAACAAAGATATATTTTTTAGATCTTTCTCAAGGAACAAGTCGGAGTCATTCACTGCGGTCACGTTTCAAACGCTAGACTGCCTAAAATGTGATGGAAAAGCAGCCATGGATTGAAGTTTTTGTTGAGTAAAGGTGATACAAAGATGACTGCCCTTCAGTTCTCATTTAATTTGAATGTGGATCTCCTCTGATCCACTGCTAAGACATGGCAGCCAATTCTGAGCAAAGTAGTTTTGGGGAAAATATTTCAGCTGAATATTTAGCACCTGGGGCATTGCTGGTAGGAACTAATGAAAAAGCAACACACACACACAGCACTATTTTTTATACTTGTATACCGGACTGGATATTGCGGGGCACATCTCTTGCTCCTTAACTGTTGTCCTCGCGATATAATGCTAAATCCAGAGCACACAACACAATCCTGCATGCCACTACATGCAATTACGTTCTTGTCCACCCGAGGGCGACATCGGTCAGAATTTGGGTCCTGCAGGTGCATGATAAAAACTCAATTAAAACAATGTTTAATTTCCATTCAGATTGAAGTAATATGACGTTTTATTCTATGATACATTGACAAGGAATGGTCATGTATATAAAAAAAAAACAATTTATGAGGTATAAGCTAATCTCTAAAGTAGCACAGGTTGTTTAAATAGAGAACTTAAACGAATAGGGCGGAAGCCCATATTTCTCACCCGATTATTGCGATCACGACGCATTCTGACAATTGCTTTTATTTTACTGTGCGTGAAGTCGGCGCCCGCACACTGAGCTAACCGGTGTAACGCAACTTCACCCGCTTCACGAGGCGAGTCGATCATTTCCGCTCTTAGCTGCAGTAGAGGTACCCGTTCGCGAGGCCGTGTTTATCGCAGCGATTTAAGCGGTCCCTTTGAGATGTAATTAACACCTTTAATTAAGAAAACAAAACAAAAACTCCCACGGATCTATTTCCATTGTCAACAAGCGCAATACACGGGAGTGCATTCTTCAAACGGTCCGTGACTCACGTTCCCGAGGTAGACTCGAGATCAAAACGGGCCGTTTATTGATATGCACAAGAACAATTACCATAAACGTGGGAATGATCTTGTGTGGGAGTTCGCCCTTCCCCAGGTCGTGTCTGGCTGTGGCTTTCCAAACGGCGGAAGACACAACGCAGACGCTTTCCTCCCCGAGACGGGACTAATTCAGGTTTGATTTCAAACCGCCTTTTCGAATCAAGGTGCTGCTCGGCACTGTTAAAGTCGTTGAGACGAATCAAGACACTCTTGTGGCAAATATGGAAATCATTACCGCAGAGTGTTCTCTTTCACTTCATTTTTCGGCTGTGATTTTTTTAAATGCCGTTACTGGAAAGAAGCCTTGTTGACCAACTGGAAAAATTGTTTTGTGTGTGTGTGTGTGTGTCTCCTGAGTCGGAGTCATTCGCTGTGGTCAAGTTTAAAAAAGTGCACTCTCTCAAAAACGATTGGGAAACCAGCCACGGATTTCAGTTTTTTTGCGTGGTAAAGGCGATACAAAGATGGCTACCCTCTAGTTCTCGTCTAATTTGAATGTGGACCGCCGCTAAACCGCTGCCTAGGAGGTGGTGGCCAAAAAAACTGAGCAGTGTAGTTTTTGGGAAAAAGTTCAGCTAAATATTAGATTATTGGGTTCACCATTTGTAACCCGCAGTTTAAAAGCACCACCGAAATGTCTGCGTTTCATTACCCTTAATTGTCTCCTTTATATGTAACGTAAACACGGGCAGAGCGCGAGAGTGCCAGAGATGTTTCTGGCGTTTGCTCCCTCTGAGCTCGACTGCGCCGGTGTGATTGATTATTAACTCTGAGCAGCTGAATGTCCCAGAGTCTGAACGGCGGAACGCTGAAACACTGAGTGGCTCTGGCACATGGTCACCTGTGTCCATTAAGCCTCGTAATTAATCCAATCACGTAGACGGAGCAAAAAAACCTGAAGGATCTCTGGCACCACGGGACCAGGGTTGCCTACCCCTGCTCCAGCTCTAGGACTGGGACAAGCCCCAAATGTCCTATGCCAGTGTTTTAGGCCATTATCCTCCCCCGGTTTTGGGGGCGTTTGTCACACAGGGCACACAGGACAGGGGCGTACAACCTGATCCAAAAGGGCCGGTGTGTGGGTGCAGGCTTGTGTTCTAAAACACCCGATTCAATTAATTCGAGGTCCCGATTAAGACCGTGGTTAATTGAATCGGGTGATGTCCTGTGCCCTGTGGGATAAATCCCCCCTAAAACAGGGGGGATAATAAACTGTCACCATGGAAACAGGGGCCTGGCGAGACAGAAGCAAACAGATGTAAACCGGTGCGGGGGGTGAGCGCTTCTCCCCGTGACATCACAGGACGACGACAGGATGAGAAACCATGGGAAACGGCCGTGGGGCCGAGCGCAAATCGCTTCACGTTCGGTTCCCGATTTAGAGCCGAAAAACAAGACCCGTCTCCGTGGAGGCCGTTTGTCTGGGTTCACTCGCGGATTGATACCGTGGCCGTTTGAACTGAAAAGGCCCTGGGCCCGCTGATGCGACCCATATGGTCTTAAGGGTTTGCGCGTTTAAACCGATTCTAAAAGGTAACACGCCACGGTCTCATGTCTGTGACTTTACAAGCGAACTCTCCGCTCTCATGGTTTACCTCACCGCCCCTCGGGCAGAGCCCGTACGTCGCTGTTTGATTTTGAATTACGGGCCACATTCGGGGGCCGCTTTAAATTGCTTTAAAATGCGTTTAATGCAAATAAATACGGGGCGAAATGTTGACGTCATTGTTTGAGAGCAGACGTCCTCCGCTCTCTCCCCGACGGATATCGCCCCGAGAGTGATTACATCTCGTACATTCTCATCAGCCCCTGAAATTTAGGCTGACCGAAAGCAACAAATACCACCACATATCGTACCGTACTTAAAACCAGACAATCTCAGGCCATACACGTTTATATATTTATTTGCTGTTATAAAATTTGACCAATCGTGATGTACAGGCAACTGCCAAAATGAAGGAAACACTGGAGTAAATTAAGGGTTCTGGCGGCTCTGTTATGGTGTGGGGTGCATTTTCCTGGCTTGGTTTAGGTCCACTCAACCCCTTAGAGGGCAAGGTGAACACCAATAAATACAAAGCCATTCTGAGTGATCACCTTCATCCTGTGGTGAAGCATTTCCATCCGGAAGGGATTGGTCTCTTCCAGGATGACTCATGCCCCCATCCACAGGGTAAGAGTGGTCACTGAATGGTTTGAGGAGCATGAAAACGATGTAGACCATATGCCATGGCCATCTCAGTCACCAGATCTCAACCCATTTGAGCACTTATGGGAGATTCTGGAGAGGCGCCTGAGACAGCGTTTTCCATCAACATCAACAAAACACCAAATGATGGAATTTCTCATAGAAGATTTGAGGTATTTGTGCCTTTCTCTACAATGGCCTATCGGATATTCAAACCCATTACCCTATAATCAAAATGACCCTGTGTACAACATACTGCCCGTATTGAGTTGTTATTACCTTAAAACTCTTACTAGATTCACATTTTTATAGATTATGTTAGATGAGAAGAGAAACAGGGTATAGATGGCTGCAATCCAACCCCCCCCCCAAAAAAAGAAAAGTCAAACTGAAAACTGAAGAAAAAAAACTATCAGCAAAATCTGTTTGATAGAAAGCCTTTTTTAATGTGTGCACTGTGCACCCTCAATAGGCAATAAATGTTTAAAAAAATGAAGAACCTCTCTCTCTCTGTCAGCAAGTTAGATACCTCTCCTCGATTAATGCGCGTGAGCTCGAAGGCATTTCTTTAAGCATTCGGGGAGCACGTTATCCGAAAGCACGAGGACATGGTTATGCATAATAAATAACACTAAGGAGTCATTACCGCTAATGAGTGGATTAAATGTAGTGTAAAGAACCCGTGAACGCGAGTAATGGAGTAATGAATAAGGACGTATAATGTATGATTACCACAATGCAGAAAAACCTCTTACGAGTGGCAAAGAAGGAGCTAGCGTAATTACCAACACGAGCGCCTCCATTTTGGTTCAAACGGAACGAAGCCTCGTGCTTTTAAGTCGTCATAGACGTGTCAAAACAGCCCCGCGCGAGGTCACTCGCTAACGAGAGCGTGTCCGCGCTCACGTGTAACGCACTGCTAAACGATGTATTGAAGCCGCCGCTTTCACCTCTCCGTGGAGTTCAGGGGCGCTCGTCTGTCTTTCTGTAAAGTCCGTTGCCACGGAGGTCACATTGTGACTGCGAGGCAGAGGGGAGAACACGGCTCTCGCTTGTGGACAGCATCGACAAGCTGGTTTAGCCCTCTGATTGCGGTGCCATTGTTCATTCGGAAAGCAAACCGCCGGCGAGACAGGTAATTTTCCATCACGTGACCCCAACCTCGCCAGAAACCAATAATTCTCGTGTTCATCAAGCGGCGCGTTTAGTCTCTGGATATCCCTTTGTCTCCGGCCGACAGCCGCGTTCTCACAGCGCACAATGGCACAGATGTTCGGGGTAATCAATACTGTCAGGGTGCAAACAAGTAAACACTGCTTCGAGTAATTAATCCTGATTTCTCAGGTCACTCGCTCTTTGGAATAGGTAGTTCATTTGGGGGGCCCGGAGGAGGAGCGTTCATTTATTACGCTCAGGAAACGTGAGCTGAATGTTTTCGTTTTCGTACAGTGCCTTTGGCAAAACCTGGCTCACCTTACCGATTAAACCAAACGGAGCTCGTCACGGCTTTGCAAGACTGTCACATTTTAACATGCATTTAAAAGGAAATGAAGGTTGAAGATTTTGCCCAGCAAATCCAATACATCAAAACAAACACACAAAAAAAGCAAAAAAACAAACAAAAAAAATGTGCATTTGTTGTGATTTTTCTTTCGTTTTCATGAAATTGAGAACTTGACATTGGCAGCTCTCTCGTGTTGCCTTAATCATGGCTGTTTGGGTCTATTTCTTAGGAATGTGTGGCATTTCTCAATCATGAACCAGGTTTAACGAGCTGGCGTAGGAGAAACCCTGACTGACCGAAGGTAATGAGGGCTTTCCCCAGCCATGCGTGGCCTACCCTGGGTAAGAGACAGCCCCCACTTTGTTCCACAGTCAGGGGACACTCTCTGGCCCCACTGCTTTCTCCACACCCCTGTAACGCGTTCCTCACTGGCTGCGTAGGGAGACGCGACAATAAATGTACCAATATTTTTCACATCAAGGTAGTTTTATCTTAAAATATGTTTTTCATGTGGTGCCAGTTATACCCTCTATTTTCTTTCAATTTTCTCTCCCCACAAACTCGACGCCTGCCTCCAAGGGATGAGCTAATACCTCGAGGCAATGATCTGCCTCAACACCTCTTCTGAGACTGGACCCGCCCAACTATGTTTACCAAGTCGCCTTACCACTCCTCCCCTTACCGCGCTGGACTGGCACAGCCGGCTTTCGAACTGCGGCAACATTACATTTAAATTTTAGCCATTTTAGCAGATGCTCTTATCCAAAGCGACTTACACAGTTTACATTTCTTTACATACAATCCATTTATACAGCTGGATATTTTACTGAAGCAATTCAGGTTAAGTACTTGCTCAAGGGTACAACAGCAGTGCCCCACCTGGGAACTGAACCTGCAACCTCTCAGTTACAAGTCCAGTTCCCTAACCATTACACTTACATGCCGCCTTGGTGCAACTTGCATCCCGGGCGTATTATTATTATTATTATTATTATTATTATTATTATTATTATTATTATTATTAACGAGTAGTCATTAATCATTGATGGGTAGAATAAGCTTTTATGGATGTCTCTTGAATTAAGGAGTTTCAGCAGGCGTTAAAACAAAAGCGATATGCCTTTCTGACTGTGTATTTATTGTTGTACATCCATTGATGTAGCAACAGAGGACTCTGTCAGGACAAATACATGATAACAGAGGTGTGAAATCCTTTTAGATATCGGCTATTTGATATTCTACAGGGCACGTGTATAGTTCTATCTGAAGTCACTTTTTTCTTTTGAACCTGTAATGCCTTAGAACTCTTACTACATTTTGTAGATTATTTTAGATCAGAAGAGAAACAGGGTATAGATTCCCCACCCCCAACCCGAGCCAAAAGAAAAAAGTACATTTTTGCAAGCTGAAAAAAAAAAAAAAAAAAACATCAGAAAAGTCAGTTTGAGTCAAAATAAATTTGTGAACCGTGCACCCTCATAGGCAAAAATAAATAAATAATGAAGTCCCTCTCTCTCTGTCAGCAAGTTAGAGATACCTCCTACGAATGTGTGTGAGCTCAAAGGCAGTCGGGACGCATTGGAAAACTGAGGAACGGTGTAAGTTTACGTTTGCTGCAGGCACAGATCTGAGTGTTTATTTGCGGGTTGAAGCTGAAGACTGAATGTTTGAATCCAGGCCTTGTGTTGTGTTGGGGGAGGGGGGAGCGCGTTACTCAAGATGATTATTTCGGCGCTCAGAAGCGAGCCTCGCCCACGAGAGACCCACGCGCAGAGCTGCTGCCCCGCCTGTCAGCTCGCTGGGTATATGATTTACCCCGGCATCGCCGTCGCCACACCACTCCTGTCCGCCGGGCCATTAGCTCCACTCCTGGATTTATCTGCAGCCCAGGCGCGTGATGAGAAGGCATGTCTCAGTGTCCGGGGCATAATTGCCCGAGTGACAGCTTCATTTGTAACGCGCGCGAGATTGCAGGTTTTTCCACCCATCCGGGCGCCCGCGACGCAGACTGTGCATTTACACCCCCCCGCCCCCCTTCAACGCGCCCCGGGCGAGGCCTGCCTGCCCTACAGAGGGCCTGCAGTCACAGTGTCTCAGAGAAAGTGTGCTGATCTGAGATCTGGGGGACCGTGTGTACAAAGATTCTAGGAGTAGCAGTGCTGATCTAGGATCAGTTTAGGCTTTTAGCTCGTAAATGATATGGTTAGGATATGGACAGGGGAAACCTGATCCTAGATCAGCACTCCTACTCTTTATACATACGGCCCCAGGTTTTCCACTGTCCATATTAATATCATAACCTTGCCCATTATGTAATTACAGCTGTGAGTCTATTTTGGCAAGTTTCTACCAACTTTGCATATCTGGACACTGCAATTTCTGCCCGTTGTTCTCTACAGAACTGCTCGAGCTCCATCAGGTTGGATGGGGACCATTGGTGAACAGCAATTTTTACATATTTCCACAGATTCTCAATGGGATTGAGGTCTGGGCTTTGACTGGGTCGCTCAAGGACATTGGTTTATTTTATTTTATTTTAAACCACTCCAATGTGGCTTTTGCTGTATGATTTGGCTCATTGTCCTGCTGGAATGTAAATCTTTTCCCAAGTCCCATGTTTATACCCACTGTATATCACTATAGGAGAAGGTTTGAGTGAAGAACGTATGTGGATTGACACGTAATCAGTGAAACGTATGATGATGTTTGACCACATGCAGGAAATCAGATGAAGGGTGGAGTGACAGAAGACTTCAAAAGAGCTGCTACTCCATTTGAACTTTCCCAGACAGCGTGCTGCAAAACGGCTGCTTCGCTTCGGCTGTGCCAAGGAAACAGGTAAATGTGTAGGCAGCACTGAAGGGGATTTAAAACGAGAGAATAACTCGTCTACGTTGGGGGTCCAGACCCGTGGGTCATCTCACACCGTGCAACCCAAAGAGGCTTAGTCAGAACTTTATTAAAATTCTCATAAAATGCAATAATGTTTCCCTCCCCCCTCCACCTCCGACATAAATCTCCCAGTTAACCACATGAAAGGACGGGTCTGTTACAATTTGAAAAATGTTTTTTTTTTTTTTTTTTTTTTTTTTAAACGAGCACTCATTAAAATTTCTTAGAAGAGTCCTTTTCATTCTTGAATTCAAATCTGCTCTTTTTAAGTAATACACAGATCTATGGGGATTGCTTTAATGCTGCAAGCGTTCCTGTAGGCCCCTCTTAGGCTTCACTGAATTCAAGTTTTACAACACTTATTGTATTTTAGACCTGCACTCTGGTCAGCCCCTCAGAAAGAATGACTAATGCCCATCGAATTACTGAACCCATAAGCGTTCATTGATACACATTATGTTCGCCGGCCTGATTCATACAGGGATTTTTAAAAGCCTGTCTTTAGTATTTGCTATCACAATATTTTCCACACGTTTATTTGTTAATGTTCTTCAAATGAGCATCTTGAAATAAATGGAGGATAAATTATTTGTTGTTACATTTTCTGTCAACAGACGATCATCGATAGCCAATCAAACACTCTGGTTAAGAAAATTTCAGAATGAAACATAGCTTAATAATAGATAGCTGCATAGATGTGGATTTGCTGTCATAACAATAATGAACTTCTGTCAGGGAAATAATTTATTTCTGACACACTGATGTATTGGCTTGCTGGGTAAGGAGGACAATATGTTTTTTTTTCTCCATGTTTCATTGAAAAGCTGCTTTTTGATATACTTCATCCTTATCTGTGGGGCCACCTATATTTCAAACAACACTCCTATCCGCATTCCCCCCCCCAAACTCCAGTCTTTCAAGCTCTAGTTTGACGTTAATTTTATCTCCACTGGAAAAGAAGAGCCTTCTAGGTGCGGTGTTCAGAACACTCTCGGCTTCACCCGACACATAAATTAGCAAGAGCTCTCCTGTCTCTTGGTATTTTTGCAACCATCCCCAGAAATTTCTACAACATTTGTAACATTTTAAACAAAGCTTGAGAAGTCAGCAGTGCAGCTCTGCGCGGCCATATATCTTAAATGAATTCTCGCTCTGAAGGAGGATTTCAAAGACTCCTCCGAGATCAAATTCACCGCACAGACTCTTCCCGAGATCTGTGTGGCGAATGGTGTGGTGTCATTCATTTTCCTTCTCATTGAAATCTGTATATTTTTTAAAGTTTAAAGATCGCTTTGTAAAAGTAATGAATTATTCAAGCTGCGTTGTGAGAAGCTGCATAATATTTACGTTTTTGGGATAGATCAACCTTTTTTCCCACAGGTTTTATTTTCAAAACCAAAAGCCACACGGCGTACTACAGCAGAGTATCTCCCATAGATGCAGGTGGTTACCCTGGTTACCCCAGGCTGAATTAAGTGCACCCTACCCCTATAGTACAAAGCCAGCTCTGCCCTTCTGCTAGGGGGTCCCAGTGATAGTCCGCTAATAAGAAGAAGAACGCAAGAAGAACACATAATGATGAGAACAGGCCGTTCCACAAAACGCCAAATGATTTAATTTCTCGTGGTGCTGCATCCCTCCAGTAGAGTTCCAGACATTTGTGGAAGCTACGCCAAGGTGCACTGAAGCTGTTCTGGCAGCTCATGGTGGCCCAACGCCCTATTAAGACACTCTATGTTGGTGATTCCTTTATTTTGGCAGTTGTCTGTGTATTCGTACATTCCAGACTGCAACTAAGGGTTATCGAGCTCAACCTGTACTCGAGGTGAACTGAGCCAATTGGGTGTCCTGTAGCTCAAGCATTTTTAACGTTTAACTGCCAATGTATTTACAGTGTACTTTAAAGACATATCAGATAAATCTCTATATCATGTATCTGGTACTGGTGTTTCTTTACAATTGTGATTGTCATAATGGAGCAGCACTTACAGCAAAAGATTGCCCAATGTTCATTCAGCATAGTAATGTCAGTCAGCTAGAACACAGGAGATTACATCTCTACATTGCCTGCAGGACAGATCCATATCTGTCTCCTGTCTGGACAATGAAGACAGCTTGACAGCACTTAATGCAATATTACAGTATTTCGCTGCCACAGTGATATCGCCATAGAGTCCATAGACTTCTGTGCTCATGTGAATTCAGATGAAAATAAACCAGTTGAGCGCTGCCAAGTTTTTATTAATGTATTTAGCAGAGACCTGCACAGTTTAACATTTTTATTTTGCATACAATCTATTTATACAGCTGGATATTTACTGAAACAACTCAGGTTAAATATCATGCTCAAGGGTAGAACAGCAGTGCCCCACCTGGGAATTGAACCTGCAACCTCTGAGTTATAAGCTCAGTTCCCTAACCACTATACTACACTGTGTTGCCAAGTATGCAGGTAATTTATAAAGGCTTTGATTCTTTAGTACTACTGAATTGCATTCTTTCATTCACAAAGTAATAATGGTCCTTTTTTGAAAAACCTGTGTCGAATATTTTGCGCAAGTATTTTAATGCATATTATATCTCTGATCCCTCCAGCTTTACAGGAGGAATTACAATGCATATTCTTCATGAAAAATATCATTAATGCAGCAATAATGCATCACATTAACCTCCATAATTGTTTATGAAACACTTAAAGCATGTCAATATGTACTACCAACAAATCTTGCCCAGGTAAAATATTCAGCGTGTTATGTCATGTAATAATTTCAGCAATATGATAATGCTTTTTGTGAAAAAAATAAATAAAGAAAATCAAAACAAGCAATGGACAACCAACATTTATAAGATTTAAAAAAAAGATCTTAAAGAAAAAATATCTTTAAAAAAAAAGGCAATTAGTAATAATTTAGAGGCAACTAAAAATACGTTCTGAAATATTTAATGATATGTGAAAAGGGGTTGATTCATCTCAAGCTTTATAGTATTGCTTGATAATATGGGGAAGTAAAAAAAATAGATAAAATAATAATACAAAACTTTATAAGAGTGTAGGAGAACCCACACAGCTCCCCTCTAGCCCTCCTGCGTATCCGAGGCGACCTGAATAATTGCATCCTCGCTCGCCCGCTGTAAATTAGCATACGATCTCCCTCACCTCCAAGTGCCATCTGCCTCTCCGTCTTCATATTTGCATGTGAACCCCCTTTTTTAACACCAAACCAAACTATTCCTATTAAAGTGGTGTTGTGGTTTTATGGTTAGGCATGAAACAAAGGGGGGGGGTTGCCCGTTCGAGTCCCGGATGGAGCACAGCTGCTGTACTCTTGAGCGTGGTGCTTAATCTCAATTGCTTCCGTAGATAAACTCTTGTAAACTGTAGCTGTGTATGTGAGATAACCCTGGATAAGGGCTTGCCCTAAGCAAATGAATGATGATTAAAATAAAGCCATTGTGCCGCAGAGTAGCATGTCGTTGTTTCTGTGGGAGATCTTGAAGAGTGTCATACTCTCGTGTGCGATATGGATATCGTTCACTGGCTGGCAGTGTAGTGTAATGGTTAGGGAGCTGGGTTTGTAACTCAGAGGTTGCTGGTTCAATTCCCAGGTGGGGCAGTGCTGTTGTACCCTTGAGCTAAAGGTACTTAACCTGAATTGCTTCAGTAAAATATCCAGCTGTATAAATGGATTGTATGTAAAGAAATGTAAACTGTGTAAGTCGCTCTGGATAAGAGCGTCTGATAAATGCCTAAAATGTAAAATGTAGATATGGGGCGTATGCCCTGCCAGCCTGTGATCTGGGAGATGTCAGACCTGCCATCCCAATCCTTACCTGCACTAAATAAACAAAAGGTAGTATAATATGGATGAGGTGCTGAGTGTCACTTACGTTTTACATTTTACATTTTAAGCATTTAGCAGACGCTCTTATCCAGAGCGACTTACAAGATGTGCATTAATACATGGTAGGAACAATCATAGTTAGCGCACGAGATCAGTGCAGGAATACAGCAATAGACATAATTGCAGGCATCTGCGTACCATACCTGTAACACCGGGAAGAAAAAGGTTAGTGAATTTTTTAAATTTTTTTGGGAGTATAGTGTTGAACAAGTAAACAGCGGTGAAGACAATTTAGCTAGATGGACAGAGTTCAGTGGTAGTGGAGTCTGAAGAGGTGGGTTTTCAGTCTCTTGCAGAAGATCCTAAGTGATTCTTACATCGAAGATGACTTAGGGCACATGTCATGGTCAAATTTTAAAATCTGCAGCCGTCTTCACATTCTGAACTTGAAGCCAATGTGTAAAATCTAGCTTCACGTGTAAAAGGCAAAAGGCACACAGTTTGATGTGCGTGCGGTCAGCGATTGGAGTGGCAGTCCAGAGACCTGCTCAAGAGAGGTGGTCAAATGTTCAGCAAAAGTGTTGACCCTGTCAACGTAATTGAATGTGTTATAAAACAGCACTCGTCACATTTAGCAAATGTTGTATTTTTCAGTTCTGTTGCACGTGACGTGCAGCAGTCTTTACAAATTTGACTTTTGGCTCTCCCGTCTCGAATGAATGTGATTTGTCAAGGGGATTCAAACACGCAATAATTCAATGGATATATAAAACGAAGCAAAGAAACGTGTTTTTCCTTGTTTGTTTTGTGTGTGTGTGTGTGTGTGTGTGTGTGTGTGTGTGTGTGTGTGTGTGTGTGTGTGTGTGTGTGTGTGTGTGTGTGTGTGTGTGTGTGTGTGTGTGTGTGTGTGTGTGTGTGTGTGTGTGTGTGTGTGTGTGTGTGTGTGTTTGAGCCTCGGAGATATACCCCCGTGTGCCAGTTATAACAGCCCGGAGCAGTAGCGGTTAAATGTAATTTAGAGAACAAACTGGAGGCAAGTCACCCATCTATTTAAACGAGGGGCCGCGCTACTTGGAGCTCTCGCCATTTGTCAAAGTCAAGGTGAGGCTGCGAGCGCGCGCGCGCAAACAGCGTCACGGCGCGGGTGGCCCTGCCAAACCGCCTACTAATGTGATGCGCCGCTTTTGTGCTGAGCCAGCATCGGCCCCCATCACTGCGGAGGTCAGTCTCGCTCCGCTGGCCCTGCCGTCGGCAAAGATGGGGGCCGGGGGGATATATATATATATATATATATTTGCTGTTGGTTTTTTCTCCTCAACGCCGTGTTATTTTTAGAACTCGGCAAAAGACTTAATTGCAATTAGGAGTAACTTTGAGCCGGTGCGACACGGAAGATTGATAACCGCGCCGGGAGAGGGGAGGACCCGTTTAAAATATTGTCTGTCGGGGGAGATGGCTGCCTTCTCCAGCTGCAGCGATTCATCACTCCGGGCGGACGGGCGGAAAGCGATAAATTGTAATCTGCAGCGGGATGCTCTCGTTCCCGGATCGCGGGCTTAAATACCTGTAATGTTTTGAGCTCTGCGGCATTCGGATTGACCTTAAACACGAAGACGCGTTCGCGAAGGGACCTACTATTTTCCTCTGAATGCGCTAGCGCCAGTGACACAGTGCTACGACTCTGGCTAATAGTACGCGTACCTAATTACTTGTGTCCAGCACTGGAATGAAACACTGGAGTACTTTACATTTATGCCGCGTTTTAAGCATTTGGCAGACGCTCTTATCCAGGGCAGTGTACACAGTTTACATTTAATCAATGTATACAGCCTGATTTTTACTGAAGCAATTCAGATTAAGCGCCTTGCTCAAAGGTACAATGGCAGTGCCCCACCTGTGAATCAAACTGGCAACCTCTGAGTTACAAGCTAAGTTCTTTACCGTGATATCACTCTGTACTCTTTTGCTATAGTATACCAAGTAGCCTACTGCCTACTGTCTTTGTTACTAAGGACAGGGGAATTCTGTATTGATTAATGCTTCATCACAACATGCCTTTCTGATTATTATTATTGCAATTATATATATATATAGAGAGAGAGAGGGGGAGAGAGAGGGAGATACTGTTGTTCAGCATAAAACACAGTTAATATTATGAGACAGAATTTTAGATGAATCATCTGTGATGTTTCTTTGTTCTTGTCCTCCTAAAATATGTCACATCAGTATTGTGGGAGGTTTGCTTTTCACAATAATTTAGGCTTGGCCTGAGCTCAGCCCATAACTCTCACCCTGTCACCACTGGGATTTGAACCGTTTCCAGCTCCAGAGTTAAACTGTGAATGCACCCTCTGCTGGCTGAGGCATCAAACCATGGTCTCATTCCCTTTGGCAACATCCTCTAATTTGCCTCCATTTTCACAGAAACAGCTTTTGACTGCACACGAAGGAAGCAAAGCATCCCAGACTCACAGACTTGACTCTCAGATAGACTGAGTCGCAGTAACACATCTTTGCCACCGGGGACACTAGAGGGCCAGTGAAGTAGTCGCAGCAAATATTGACAGTGCCTGTTCGCGTTGTTGTTATCACAAGAGGTTTATTTTAAGGTCTGCCAGGTGAACAGACAGCAAATATTGAACATTCTTTACAGCTGTTAACATTGTTTTCAAAAGGCGTACGCTATTTCGCGACATTGATCTTTCCCCTGCTTCGTCACAATGTCTGACCAGAGAGAGGTTTTCTTCTTTGTTTTATCTCGAAATAAAATCAAACATTGTCTTTGTGTGACTTGCTCGGTAGCGATTTAGCAATGTTCTAAGTTTAGATTCGGTTAAAGAAGTGCATACAGCAACGTATCCCACTGTAAAGGAGAGGTACGCAGACAAACGCAAACATAAATTGGGACTGTTGTCAGAGCTTGTTAAATCCACACTGCGGTGGATTTCTCATAATTTGTTTTTATGACATGATGAAGATTAATGACTGATGTAGACAGCATCAAACACTGTGGCCTCTTTAGCCTCCGTAAAGGAGACTAAAATAATACAATTAAAGGATTAGTTAAGTGGATTGCAGAAACTATTACAAGTTCAGTTCTGTCCGCAAAACTAGAAATGGAAATGAATAATATCTCACTTTGACCCTAGGACATTTCTATTGTTATAATAATAATAATTATTATTATTATTCATACAGAGGGCTCACGTATAGAATAACTTAAACATGATTTTTAGTTTGAATTCGAGACCCTTGGAGGGCTCAAGACCAGGCTTGACTCTCTGCTCTAGATGTTCAGTCGACTGTAGGCAAGTTCACATGATAATAATATAATATATATATGCCATTTAGCAGACGCTTTTATCCAAAGCGACTTACAGTAGTGAATGCATACATTTTTCAGTATATGTGGCCCCAGTGGGGATTGAACCCACAACCTAAGCGTTGCTAACGCCGTGCTCTACCAACTGAGCCACAGAGAACCACTGATAAATCCTTCTGAAGCTCTTCCTGTGTGTTCACTCATGTATGTGAATAAAAAAAAAACCAATCATTAAATTGGGCTCGTGAATGTCCCTTTGACCTCCGAGGTGTCCGATGATTGAAGGGCTGTGCCTGTTATTCCACAGTCGACGTTTCACCAACATTAAGAGGGGAGGTTTTTTTGTCTGCACTTTGAGGGAGGGACAGGAACACTGTATACCCACATTTAGCCCTAAATCTTAAACACAAATGAGGGGTTGTGAGGAACCCTTTCGGAACAATAGCGAACCCGCCTCGCTCCCATTCCAAGTGTGTGTCATTATTTACTCTAGCCTCCTTTCTTGGAATCCCCCTGGACTCGTGTTCTCAAAAACAAGTCTTGAGTTTCCGCTCCCCTTTCCAAGAGCCCGCCATTCTGCTTCCTGCGCACTGTGAGAATCGCTGCTCTGAGGAATTTTACTAGCACTTTACCAATTTAATAAAGCTCTCCCTTCATTTCTCTCTTTCTCTCTCTCTCTCTCTCTCTCTCTCTCTCTCTCTCAATCACTCTCTCTATCCTATCTCTATCTCGCTCTCCCATCTATCTATCTCTCTCTTTCTCTATCTTGCTATCTCGTTCTTTCTTTCTCTCTCTCTCTCTCTCAATCTCACTCTCTATCCCTCTATCTCGCTCTCCCCTCGATCTATCTCTCTTTCTTTCTCTGTCTTGCTATCTCGTCCTTTCTCTCTCTTCTCTTCTCTCTTTCTCTCTCCTCTTCTCTCAGTCTCTCTCTCTTTCTCTATCTCTCCTTCTTTCTATCTCTTCTCTCTCTCTTTCTCTATCTTGATATCTCCTTCTCTCTCTTCTCTCTCTCTCTCTCTCCTCTCTCTCTCTCTCTCTCTCTCTCTCTCTCTCTCTCTCTCTCTCTCTCTCTCTCTCTCTCTCTCTCTCTCTCTCTCTCTCTCTCTCTCTCTCTCTCTCTCTCTCTCTCTCTCTCTCTCTCTCTCTCTCTCCTCGCTCCGAAGGTGGGCAAGCCGCATGGAGATAGCGTCCGACGACGTCACCCGGGCACAAAATGCTTTTATATTTTATTTTATTTCCATGAGGCTGTCGAAGCCGTGGCCGTAATGTATCACACGTGCCCGTTTGCCTAGGAAACAAATAAAACGTAAAAAAAAAAAAAAAAAAGAGCGAAAGACTGGTGACATTTGCCGAGCGCCTACGACACGGGGCCTCGGAGATTCATGTCCTCTCCTGAGCGGAGGAAACTCCGCTCTTTATGTCCTGTTCCTTGCGGACGCCTCTTGCGGACCACACAGCGCGAGCCGTGGTGATTTAGGGAGTGTCGGGGTAGATTAATATCTGGTGAAGCGCGCCACACGCGGAGCCCGTAACAGGTTCCAGTTGCCGGCGGGACCAGAGGTCCTCGAAGCCCCCCCCGGTGAGAGGGGGCGGCTCCGGAAGGGAGGCACAGCGGTGGCTGGCGGCGTGACGTTGGGCCCACAGGAGGAAGTGCATAGCTATCTTTTCCAAACCAGACGGGTGGGGGAAAGGAGGGGGGGAGGTGCTCAGAAATACTTCCTCTCGGCCTGGATCAGCTGACAGGATTTATCGCTCCCGTTCTCCTCACCTCGTAAGTCTGGGACTCCGAGGGGGCGCGGAGCTCTCAGCCCATGTGACCGTGTGATTTAGTGACGGTCCTGCCACTCGTGATGTCACACCTCACATCTCCCTGCTTCAGTGTGTTACCCAGAGGAGAGAGGGATGGCACGAGGCCTCAAAAAGGACCTTCAGCAACATTACAGGGCACAAAGTGAATACGATCACCGGTAGTTCAAAATTCAGCCAGAATAAGCCAAGAGCAAGGGGCATTGCTTTCAGCTTTCGCCAGGCGTTCAAAAACAATTAAGTGTTTCTCTAAAAGTCTCAGGGTGGCCGTAGAATACGTCTCAGTGCGGCCTTTGCCGGTCGGTCAAAAACGAAACACTCAAGTTTTTAACTGCTAACACATTCTGCAAAGTGTAAGTGTTCTTTAACAATATAAGTCTTTCAGAGGTAGGGAAGGGAAGACACGTCGAATCGACACATGTTTCTACTAATAATGGGTCTGGAACTTATTTAAATATCATCGACATAGTTTTGGGAATGAAAAAAACTGAACAACAAAAACAAAATCACTCTCCGTTCCACAACACTCAGAAAATAGCCTTTATTTGCTTCCCCACCAATCCCAGAACCTTTTGGGCCTTGATTGTTTGCAGGATAAAAAAATCCACGCTGGAATCTCCAGACGGCCCTGTGTCTTTCTCATTCCAAAAAGGCTGAAATGCTATTTCCTGAAAAACTTTGGATTTAAGAGCTGTTGAGCCTCGAGTTACAGTCGCTTTCATGTCACCAGTATTTATGCATGCCGGAGGTACACAAGACACATTTATGTGGTGAAACAACGTCTTACCACACTTTCAGCAACTTACTCACCCCTCAAACACACACACACAAACACACACAAACACACACACTGCCAGGAGTCTTGGGGTAACCCTGGACAACCAGCTGTGCTTCTCGAGCCATATTGCAGCGATCACTCGGACCTGCCGTTTCTCCCTCCACAACATCCGGAGGATCCGACCGTTCCTCACCCAAGAGGCCACTCAACTCCTGGTCCAGGCCCTGGTGATCTCACGTCTGGACTACTGCAACTCCTTGCTGGCAGGCCTTCCGGCCTGTGCCATCAAGCCACTGCAACTAGTCCAGAACGCTGCTGCTCGCCTGGTGTTCAACCAGCCGAAGTTCACCCACGTCACCCCTCTACTCTCCTCTCTGCACTGGCTCCCCATCGCAGCACGCATCAGATTCAAGTCACTGGTGCTTGCTTTTCAAGCGGCCAGAGGTACTGCCCCCCATACCTCCAGTCACTCATCACGCCCTACACCCCGTCCAGACCTCTCCGCTCCGCCTCCGCTGGCAGACTGACTGCCCCATCCCTCCGGGCGCCTGGCAGCCGGCTCCTCGCGGTCTCGCCTCTTCTCTGTCCTGGTCCTCGTTGGTGGAACGACCTCCCGCAATTGGTCAGGACTGCGGAATCACTTCCAATCTTCCGCAAGAGACTCAAAACCCACCTCTTCAGACTCCACTACCCCTGATCTCTGTCCATCTAGCTAAATTGTCTTCACCACTGTCTACTTGTTCAACACTATACTCTTTTAAAAAAAAAAAAAAATGTACATTTTGTAAACATTGTAAAATACCTTTTCCTTCCCGGTGTTACAGGTATGGTACGCAGATGCCTGCAATGATGTCTATTGCTGTATTCCTGCACTGATCTCGTGCGCTAACTGTGATTGCTCCTACCATGTATTGATGCACATCTTGTAAGTCGCTCTGGATAAGAGCGTCTGCTAAATGCTTAAAATGTAAAAATGTAAAAATGTAAATGCACACACACACACACACACACACACACACACACACACACACACACACACACACAGGAGGTCACAGCAATACAGTTTGTCACAGAAATTTCTCACCGAGGGTTTACAACACAAAACTTGCAGTATTTATACTCTCATACATTTTTTAGATGAATAAAAAAAAAAAAAATACCTTTTTTTTTTTTTTTTTTTTTTTTTAAACAGGAACGGTGAGTTTATAGCTTGGTCACATGGGGCATCTGGCCAGGAAGCAGGTGATGCTGCCTGACCTTTAAAGCACCAGCTCCACAGCAGTCAGCAGAGCCGTGGGACCACTGAGGGACTGTCCCCCTGAGGACCCGCACGGCTGCCCTAATGAATGCCTGCTCCCGGTGCACGCTTCCTTGACATCGGCAAGGCATTTAAATAGGAGTTTAAGCCAGAAACCGTTGCAGTTCAATCAATATATAAAGGTCTTAAACAGCCCTAGGGTATGTTCAAAGAAGGCAGTGTTTTATTTATTTATTATTTTTTAAATGTCACATGAGTTCAGTGTTACTCCTGAAAATGCACATTAGGTTTTTATGTACAAATTCAAATTCAAATTCAAATATGCTTTATTGGCATGACCACACATTGCCCAGTATTGGCAAAGCAATTGTTTACATAAAATATAGATAACGACAATAACAACAATATTGAAAATGTACACAAAATGTACAACTTTGACATGAAATGATCAACAATAATAATAATAATACCAATACTACTACTACTAATAATAATAGGTATTATCTTTGATATCATTATTCATGTCGTATTGTTCTTAGTGTTCTTCCTCTTCTTTTCGGTCTACTTCCTATTATTATTGTGCAATTTCCACAGAATTCAGAACCAATAAACCGGCCTGTGATCACCAGCCTTGCCGTTGTGATGCGGCGCTATGGGAACAGGGTCCGTCCGTAAGGTTACATGGCCATACGGCTGAGAAAATAACACCACCTCAAATCCAGTGGACAAAGAACCAATCGGACGTCCACCAACCATCCTCCTGGAGAACGCATGCTATGCGCAGCTACTGTAGGCAAACGGCGCTGAACAATGGCATCTGCCAAGCAAATAAATATGTCTGTTTGAGCGGACGACAGCCTCGTGTGTGCGGTACACAGGCCTCCCCCTCCCTCACCCCCCCCCCCGCCCGCACCCCCACGCCAGAGACCTCCCCATGCCGGGTGGAGCCCTGAGAATGCGCTTGAGTGCCCGGTGCCCATAATGTCACGTCTGAATGAAGGTATTAAGTACATGAATTACATCACGTCCAGAATGATTTATGATCCGGCCCTTTCTCCACAATGGATTCTAAATAGGCCTGAAAAAAAAAAAGTTTAAAATGCCACAGGGCGGCGCAGGCCCGAGTGCAAGGGGGGAACAGCTTGAGAATACGAGCGGCGCTCCCTGAGGGCAGGCACGCATGAAAGGCCTGTTTACGCTCATACGCCGCGTCCTGTGTAATCCTCTTATTTTTTTACACTTTTTTTTTTTCTTTCTTTCTTTAAGGCCGTTATGCGTTACACAGCCAGGCTTTTGTGTCACTGGCAGGACGGCGTCCATCGACACCCCTAGCCTCCCCGTTCCTGCGACTCCCACTCCTGAACCGATAAAGCACATTTACTGTAATAATGTTTAAATGACACACACAGTGCCGCACGTATACAGTCCATTAGTCCTGGGAATGGAGTTCCAGTCTGGATGCTATTCATACAGTTGCCAACGGAGACCTCCTTTCAGGACGGACAATAGACAGCAGTCAGCGGAGTGTAGAGTGTATGATGGATCTTCATAACTGAAAGCCTGTTTTTCTTCTTCCTCCTCCTCCTTTCTTTCTTTCTTTCTTTTCTTTTTTGGCAGGCCTGCCCCAAACGCTTTCGCTCAGCGGTGCGCCCCTGTCCTTGTGTCCAGTCTCTGATTACAACAGAGCCACTTATCCCACCCCACCCCGGCGTCGCGCTCTCTCCTTCTCAAAAAAAGAGTCTTTTCTGTGGTTCGTAATAATCTCCCGAACGAGGGAGAACCGCACAGCTAACGGAAGAGCTTGAAGTAAAATTTTGAAGTGTTCTAGAAAAAAAAAATGTCTTCGCACATCCCCTGGGGTTAATTTTCAATGTGTTAAGTGTTAAGAAAACAACAGTAGTGATTTGTGAGCTTGAAAAAGAGGAGGCACAAATCTCACCTTTAAACCGATAATTTGTGTCAACCAATTATCAACCTTTTCCTTTATTTTGGTTCATTTTTGGCACGCTTGATTAACAAGCATGCCAATTATTTGAGTAATCCATGACAGGTAATCACAAAGCTGTCTCTTAACTGTCACGTTGTAGCGTTCCGTTTCTTCACATCACCTCGGAGAATATAAATGACAATACGGCGTTAATTGAGTAGAAATAAACCGAATCATTTCAAAGAATAAATCCCCCCATTAACCGTGTGGCGCACTAGCTTTGAATGCAGTGTACCATAAAGCCTAGCAAACAAACTTCAGTTAGGCGAAAACATTTGTCTTTTTCATTAAACTGCCTTATCTGTACAGACCAGATTAACGGATATTCGTTCAGTCAGTATTCCCTGAGCTTGGGCACTGACAATGAAAAGTACATTCATCCGCAAGTTCAGATAATCTACAGCGATATGAAAATGTTACACAATTTTTGCAATGTCAAGAAAAATAATACTATCACAAAATGAAATTGGGAAGCTGTACCAATGGGTGTTCATTACTCAGCTAATTAAATGCTGGACTTATAATCAAGACGAAGTAAATGGGAATATGTTGATATTTATAATCGGGTTAAAGGTCAAACCGCTACTGGAACACACCAAACCAGTGGCCCCTATGTGACTTATAAAATCTCAGGACTGAACTGTGTGCTCAACGAGACACTTTCCACAGGTTTTTACCCAACTGGAGGTGCTTTTTAAATCAAATCAAATCAAGTTTATTTGTATAGCGCTTTTCACAATAGAATTGTCACAAAACGCTTAACAGAGGGGGAACCCAGGCCTAGACCCCCCCAAAAGCAAGCCTAACGGCAACAGTGGCAAGGAAAAACTCCCTTGGTAGGGAGAAACCTTGGGAGGAACCAGACTAAAGGGGGGCCCATCCTCTTCTGGCCGGCACAGGGTATGTCCAAAAAAAGACCATGTCATGGTCAGTCCAAGGTGGCTCAGGGCTGAAAGACTTTGCCCCTCCTGAGTTAGGTAGTCAGCGGGGGGTTCAGCTTCTGGTACCGTTGAGTTCTCTGAGTTTAATGGAGATGTGCCTTCTTGACCTCCAGGTGACCCCTGTGAGTGTTTCTCCACTCTGTTGATGTTCCTCAGAATCCTCGTTTGAGTGTTCCACCACCATAGGTGCTCACTTCTTTGGGCGCAGCGTTTGAACGTTCCCCAGCCAAAAACCTCCTCACGTCATCACACAATCACGTGCATCTTCAGCTCGATGACTAGGACTTGCCTTTGCCAATTGCCTTTGAAGACGTGGTTTAAATATTATTCATACGAGAGGACCACGTAACTGCAGGACACGCACTCTCGTTAATGCCCTTGTTATGTCTACACTCCGTTGTGAGACACAGGCTTAGTGCTGGCCTTTTAGGCGTGCGTTACGGGAAGTCTATTCTCTTGAAACTGTATAATTTCCAGGGGCTCCTTGTCAAACATTGAATTATGAATAATTTATGAAAGTGAATCATAAATGAACTTCTAACTGGGTGGGTCCTGTTGTGCTTGTGACCTTGAAAACTGTCAGAAAGGTCGCTGTGTAACATTACTCAAATTCAGATTGCTCAACATGTTCATGTTTGCAGAGAGCACCAAAAGGTCTGCTATCACCACCAATACATCCACGTTATATATTTTTAAAAAGGTTTAGGAGCCCAGTGTGCAGTTGTTTGTCGGGAATGGACAAGTTTTCTTCGCCGATAGGACAATTCTGAACTCGCCTATGTTAATCAACCGTTCTGTATTAAAATTGATTTTCTGGTGGGTAGCTTCTCAGAACCGAAAGGGTAGCCTACCGAACAGCCAGTGCATCTACATTACGCGCATTATGGTGTCATCCAGAACTGCTGGTCTGCGCTGCAAGTGTTTTTTTGCAAGTCACGTCAGAGCACTTAGGGCCTAAGTGGTGCCCATCTTTTCTCCAGCACAAATTTCACGGAACGGAGCAACTAATGGTCCCCATGGCGATTGTGTCTTCTGTGTGCGCGTGAGGAGGCTTTTCCCCCGGCTCTCTGGGCCCGAGGCCAGGGCCTGCTCCGACCGCCGCCGGGCGTCTCGGCTTTGATCTCGGAACAAGTGGCGGACAATCCCGGACCGTTCAATAATCCCCGAAATCACACTCTAGCCGTGGACAACCTCCGGAGAAAATTCAAATGAGGAGATTACCAGAAACGTTTGATCATACATTTGAAACAAAACTATTTTCGCATCGTAAATCGATTTGCTTGTTTCCTGACAGTATGAACGCGAAATGCTGAAGGTTTGAGAGTTTGGAAAAACGAGAGCTGGGAATTTAACGATTAGGCTCGTGCGTTTAAATCGTCGGAACATTTCCAAGTAGTGCCGTTTGGGTTTGATCTTTTTCGCTTCACTTAAAGAACAATGCCTTGGCTGCTTTGCATGGGTGTCATACGAATGGAGCAGAATTACATCTATGTTGGAAATATCTATATATATATAGCTGATAAAAAAAAATGCATTCCATATATATTAAATCTACATTAATATATACTCATATATATATAATATAAACACAAAACAAGCTTTTTATAAAGAAATCGAGAAATAGATGACAATGACTCTCACAGGAAAGAAACATTAATTCTGGAAGTAAAACCACAAATACATTTTTCTTCTTCATATTTTCATCGACTAATTAAGCATACAGGTGTTTGGTGTCTCATTGGTAGCGCCTGTTTTGTGACAGTAACACGTTCATTGTCATCTAAGCGCTGTTTAAAACCCAAGGCAAGGGATTTATGACAGGCCTTTAGGCTCGTCACCACAAAACTGGCCTAAAGGCTAAAATAAGATCTCATTTAACACGTACACATTCAGATATGAAAAACTGCTATTTTTTAATATTCATCTCTTTAACTCTTTAATTAAAAACAAAGGTTCGACTTTTCAACGTGGAGGCCTTATTAATACATTCCTGTAATTCAGGGGAGACGGTTCGCAAGCTTTGACTTACAATTTCCTCTACATTGATTGATGAGGCAGGTTAGAAGCTATGACAAAAGGACAATTTTGACATAAACCTTTCAGCGAGGTCCTGACCTTCCCCCAGTTGCGTCAACACCAGTCTCCTCAAACAGTAAAAACAAGGAACAAAAATTCGACAACACTTCCTTGTTTTGATAATAACTCTTCCTCCCTTTTTAGAGTCCCGCGGGGCTACTTTAAATGGACGGGTTTTCAGAGTTACAGAACGCAGGCTAATACCTGTTGCTATTTTACACTCGGAATGCCAAGGGATGAAAACGCATCCGGCAGCCATTCTCTCATTTTTCAACCAACGAGCTCTACACTTAATTAAACCGATGAATTCAGCGCCAAGTTAACAAATAAGACAGACCGGCGTGTCCAGTTTATTAATCACCCTCCCGTAGTCCTGTGAAGTGTGCGCTGATGATATATTGCCATGGCTTGAATGTTAACAGATTTCATTTCAAAACGTAATTGTGAAATCCCCCGTAGAATAAGCGAAAGCAATTCAGTGCGCATTTGTTCATGCTGTCGTCTGGTTACCAGAAACCTCCCCAGTGCTCAATATATTGAAGTGTCCCCCCCACCCCTTCTATCCTCCTCAGGTTGTTACCCCAGTGAAGGTAACACGATCTGCACCCTGCCCCGGGGCTCCGTGGAGAATTTCCGACCGTCTTATCTTCGCCATCGGCAGGTGGGTTTTTACCCCTTAAATTGTAAATAACTGACAGGCAAGAGATCATGTCTGTGGAAATCATTGTTTTAATCTTTCAGATCTAATATTTTAAAATAACTGTTTAAACAACTACATTTCCCATAAGTACTCACCGTTGCGTGACAATTATAAGGAAACGGGATGTGCACATCCATGTTTCACAAGCATCCATGTTTCATAAGCCGTGTTTCTTAATCATAAGCAGCCTCTGCAGTTCCCCCCCTCTCCCCTATTAAATGACACACAGCTCAATGCATAAAATGTTTACGTATTAATTTCAAGTCTTGTAACACTCATCCTAAATACATTGTGATAATTTATGCATAGCTTGTCAGAGAGAGAATTGGCTTCAATTCTGGGAGCTTTGAGGTTAAAAACCTGAATATTTATTATTGGAGTCAATCTGAATTTCAAGCAGTGAAGATGTCCAAGATCACAACAGGTTCTCTGCCAATTGATACAATATTTGGCATTTAATTTGCAAAATTTGACCCTGGAGGTTAATAGTGTTTCCCGAGCCCCCGTGGAGGAGGCGAATAATCCAGAATTATAATTATGCATTTTAATTTGGAGGGTAGTAAATAATTCCTTCAAAATTCAAGCCCAGGAGTGATTTAATGGCCCTGAGTCGTCCCACCTCATTTTACATTTTTAATTTGAATGAGGGAAACGTATCTGAACGTTACGAATAGAATAATTGATTAAATGTCACTTTTCCGATAGTAACAGTGGCCAGTGTGCAGTGTGATTGGTAAAAGGATATTACAGGTAACTGCCAAAATAAAGAAAACACTTGAGTAAATGAAGGGTTCTGGTGGCTCTGTTAAGGCGTGTGGTGCATTTTCCAGCCATGGTTTAGGTCCACTCAACCCCTTAGATGGAAAGGTAAATGGCAATAAACACAAAGCCATTCTGAGTGGTCATCTTCATCCTATTGTGTAGCATTCCTATCCTGATGGGAGCGGTCAGTTCCAGGATGACAATGCCCCCATCCACAGGGCACGAGTGATCACTGGTTTGATGGTTTGATGAGTGTGAAAACGGTTTAAACCACATGCCATGGCCGTCTCAGTCACCAGATCTCATCCCAGTTGAACACTTATGGGAGATTCTGGAGCGGCGCCTGAGACAGCGTTTTACGCCACCATAAACAAAACACCAAATGGTGGAATAATGGTGTTGCATCCCTCCAATAGAGTTCCAGACACTTGCAGAATCTACGCCAAGACACATTGAAGCTGTTCTGGTGGCTCATGGCGGCCCAACGCCCTATTAAGACACTTACGTTTCCCTTATTTTGGGCAGTTAGCTGTACATGACTTTGGGCCCCGCAACACCCCTCCCTCCTCTGAGTTCAACACATCCAGCGTGGCATTCTGGGAGATGGAGTTATTCGATTTAATGTTAGATTGGGAATATGATTTCATTTGCGTTGTTCTTTCTTTTTTATGACTACTACTAATAATAATAATAAGGATCCTGTGTGATGAACATGTATTTACTAGGCGTGTAAGTGTAGTTCGAATTATGTTTAAAAAATATATCAATATTAAAAATGAATATCAATATTAATATTTTACCCCATAGTTCCAGGCCGCATGTGGCGTTTGGGCCCTAGGCCCAGGCCTTGTCAGGCCTATGTGGAGATCCGGTCCTGTCCGGGAGCTATTGATGTGGGTGATGGATGATTCTGTAGAGGAAGAAATATAACAGCGTCTGAAAGAGAAAGGCTGCGTTGAAAGAAGATTGCCCTGCCGTTACGCTGGAACGACGAGGCAGCCAAATTACAGTCACAGCCACTGTAACGCGCTGCCTATTCAATGTGTGAAGGGCTCGGGAAATTACGCCGCATACCGCCTGCAGATGCTTGCGACGGATGCAATTTGTTTTCGAACGAAACACAATAACCTCAACTTAAACTCTGTTTGGATCTAATGATGTATGGTAATGTTTATATTCTTATATGTCAGGGCGTTTAGCGGTTAACGCTAGCCACACAGCCCGGGTTTTTTCCTCCTTGTGTTGATACAAGCAGTATAAATGCGATGGAGGCAGAGTTCCTGAAGCTCTGCAGACTCCATTCTCTAAAAAATTTAATTTTGTTTTTTTTGTCCTACCATGTCGTATTTTCCTTCTGATTTATGTGCCCTGCCTGTTCTAACCGCCATCCCACCTACTCCGCGTCTTACAGTTTTACAGCAAACACCAGGAACGGCCACGTTCAATTTATGTCCTGCCCTTTTTTTTTACGCGATAACCGAGACTGCAGCACAGTGTGGGATATCTGCTCATTTTGAGCCGCCTAAACGATATGACTCGGGGAGTACACCCATTGCCTTTTTATAGCTGGCATTTGTTTGCTTCAGTCCGGGAAAATTTGTAACCCAATCCCCAGTATCGGCGAGCGACGAAGGCGCTGCAGATAATTCTGCCCCACAGAGCCACGCGAAGAAAGCGCGAGCTCAAACGCCAGGCCGCTTGGCTGAAATCTCTCTACCATTTTCTTTCTTTTAAAACGCAGCAGCGCATCTTTAAATCTCCTTTCAGTGACCGAGATCCCCAAAAACTGTTCGCGACGGAGAGTGAACCACGGTGCAGGCGGCCATATGCCTCCGATTTATGGCTCGGCTGGGCTTATCGTCGGGGGTTCTGCTTAGTTTACTACTCCATAAACCGGGGTTGATCCGTTAATTGACCATAGCGTCGATTTGATATTTCTGAACATGTGACGCGCCCCCCCCGGTTCTACAAGCCTGCCTTGCACGATGTGGAAATGTAGAAACGTTGAAGCGGTAGAACCCACTCATTCAAGGACATCAGTCAAAAACAATTAATTTAACAATTAAGGAAAGCACAGGAGCGCAGGTTCAGGTGTTTGATTCGTTTATCGGTCCGTTCTCACTTGGCGTGGGAAGTAGAGCGTTAATATTGGCTTGCAGTCCAAGTGGCGGCAATACATAACTGATGCACGCCTGTACAACTGTAGCTACCGCAGCCTTAATCTGAAGAGAATGTATGCAATGTATAATACCCTATTTTTTTGCATATGAGCAAGACTTGAGAGCGCAAGGTCGGAGCTGTAACCCCATCAGAGTAATAGCGCATTAAGAGGAGCTCAGACCTGTGTGACCGGCTGCATTATTCATTTAAATACCACTGTGCACACAGAGGGAGAGAGGGAGAGAGAGAGAGAGAGAGAGAGAGACACTGCGAGACACTGCACTGCCTGTGGGCCTGAGGAGAGAGAGAGAGAGAGAGAGAGAGAGAGAGAGAGAGAGAGAGAGAGACACTGCACTGCCTGTGGGCCCGAGGAGAGAGAGAGAGAGAGAGAGGGATTGAGAAGAGAGAAAGAGTGATACAGAGAAAGAGGGTGAGAAAGGGACTGAGGTGAGAGAGAGTGATACAGAGAAAGAGGATAGGGAGTGAAGAGAGAGAGAATGAGAGAGAGACTGAGGAGAGACTGAGGAGAGTGAGTGAGTGAGAGAGAGAGAGAGAGAGAGAGTGATACAGAGAAAGAGATAGGGAGTGAAGAGAGAGAGAATGAGAGAGGGACTGAGGAGAGAGAGAGAAAAAAAGAGAGAGTGATGTTGTTGTTCGTTATCTATATTATATGTATTTTATGTAAACAATTGCTTAGGGAACACTGCAATGTGTGGTCATGCAAATGAAGCACATTTAAATTTGAGAGAGAGAGATAAAGGGAGAAGTTTATTAAACATTTAGTACAACTCCTAAGTATTTAACATTGCACCTGTGCATTTTTTTAAATAATCTAAGCTTTGGCAATACTCCTGGGCTACACCTGAGAGAGAAACACAGATTCGTAATGCCTGATGGTGCGAGGACCTGGCTTGTATATTGATTTTGATTGTGTTGCAGAGATCACATTACACACCGAGACAAATGTTTTATTTAGACGCGCACATCAGTTGAATGGGCGTCTCTCACCATTTCCACATTGGTAACTTTGACTAACGTTACCCCAGATAACGTTGGTGGCCTACTTTACTGTAAACGAAAGGCTTGAAGTCAGTCACAGTACTCAGTGCACATCTGCACTCTTCCCTAGTGACAACCTTTCCCAAAGTCATTTTGAAAGGAAGGGGCGGGGGGTGGGGGCATCATTCATGAATTTGAATGATCATAAACCTTCAACAGCACATTGTGCGTATTAAATATCGCCTCGTACGCTAAACGAGAGAGAGAGATCGTTGAGTTTAAAGTGTTGCGTACTCAGTAGGGCTCGATGGCCGCGGACCAAATGCCAGAGTGAATAATTGACTGTATATTTGCCCAATGCGGCCGTGTTTATGCTGCGTGATTAGGATTTACCTTGGTGCCGATGGGATGTGGTGATTAGATTCCTCCCTTTCTCTCGGTCAGATCTGTAGTCCTTACAACCCGAAAACCTCAACACAGATTCGTCTTTTCTTTGCCGGTAATTATTGTCAAACGTCCGTTTCAAAAGAGAGCGTAACCTTCCAAGAACAATACCGCAAATTATGCTAACACCGTTTATGAAGTTGCATCGACCGGCAGATAGGGAAAAGCGTGTTAATTACGTACGCTTGGAATGTCTCCTTAGCCAAAATAAATTAAACGTTGTATTGAACATGCTGACATTCAGAGAATAACAATAATAATAATTGACATGAATTTTAAATACATTTGAGCCCTTATAAAGGAATGACATTTGGCAAAATATTGTTTAGTGTGATTTATGAGAAACGATGGGAAGAAATAACAACTAGTTATAAAGCACTATTCTGAAATAATAAGAAAGACTTGTTAGCCAAGCAGTGAATTAAATCTAAGACTGGAGTTAAACCTGCAGACACTGCAGCCCTCGAGGACTGGAGTTAAACCTGCAGACACTGCGGCCCTCGAGGACTGGAGTTAAACCTGCAGACACTGCGGCCCTCGAGGACTGGAGTTAAACCTGCAGACACTGCGGCCCTCCAGGACTGGAGTTAAACCTGCAGACACTGCGGCCCTCCAGGACTGGAGTTAAACCTGCAGACACTGCAGCCCTCCAGGACTGGAGTTAAACCTGCAGACACTGTGGCCCTCGAGGACTGGAGTTAAACCTGCAGACACTGCGGCCCTCGAGGACTGGAGTTAAACCTGCAGACACTGCGGCCCTCGAGGACTGGAGTTAAACCTGCAGACACTGCGGCCCCTCCAGGACTGGAGTTAAACCTGCAGACACTGCGGCCCTCGAGGACTGGAGTTAAACCTGCAGACACTGCGGCCCTCGAGGACTGGAGTTAAACCTGCAGACACTGCGGCCCTCGAGGACTGGAGTTAAACCTGCAGACACTGCGGCCCTTCAGGACTGGAGTTAAACCTGCAGACACTGCGGCCCCTCGAGGACTGGAGTTAAACCTGCAGACACTGCGGCCCCTCCAGGGCTGGAGTTAAACCTGCAGACACTGCGGCCCCTCCAGGACTGGAGTTAAACCTGCAGACACTGCAGCCCTCCAGGACTGGAGTTAAACCTGCAGACACTGCGGCCCTTCAGGACTGGAGTTAAACCTGCAGACACTGCGGCCCCTCGAGGACTGGAGTTAAACCTGCAGACACTGCGGCCCCTCCAGGGCTGGAGTTAAACCTGCAGACACTGCGGCCCCTCCAGGACTGGAGTTAAACCTGCAGACACTGCAGCCCTCCAGGACTGGAGTTAAACCTGCAGACACTGTGGCCCTCCAGGACTGGAGTTAAACCTGCAGACACTGCGATCCTCCAGGACTGGAGTTAAACCTGCAGACACTGCGGCCCTCCAGGACTGGAGTTAAACCTGCAGACACTGCGGCCCCTCTAGGACTGGAGTTAAACCTGTAGACACTGTGGCCCCTCGAGGACTGGAGTTAAACCTGCAGACACTGTGGCCCCTCCAGGACTGGAGTTCAACCTGCAGACACTGCAGCCCTCCAGGACTGGAGTTAAACCTGCAGACACTGCGGCCCTCGAGGACTGGAGTTAAACCTGCAGCCACTGCGACCCTCTAGGACTGGAGTTAAACCTGCAGACACTGCGGCCCCTCCAGGACTGGAGTTACACCTGCAGACACTGCGGCTCTCCAGGACTGGAGTTAAACCTGCAGACACTGCGACCCTCTAGGACTGGAGTTAAACCTGCAGACACTGCGGCCCCTCCAGGACTGGAGTTAAACCTGCAGACACTGCGGCCCTTCAGGACTGGAGTTAAACCTGCAGACACTGCAGCCCTCCAGGACTGGAGTTAAACCTGCAGACACTGCAGCCCTCCAGGACTGGAGGTAAACCTGCAGACACTGAGTCTTATACCCCTGATCTATTGCAAAGGCTTTTCTTAACATGTTTCCATTAGAATATGGATGTCATGTTCCAAAAATTGTGCTCATCTCCAATCAGTTAGGTTTCATGTGTATAATTGCACTGTAAAGACATATATATTTCTAAAACATGTTGTAGGTTAGATCAGCGTTCATATCCATGCATATGTGTATCATACATAAAATATATAATTCTGTCTTTTTTTTGTTGCGCGGAAAATGTTTGCATCATTTCAAACTCCATGAGGGATGGAGAAAGACAACATGGTTTTGTGTCTCCCTGCCATTTCGATTTCTAAAGCTTATTAGCTGTCAGTAATCATTCTTTATGTTACACAAGCAGTTCTACAGCCAAACCATATTCCAGTGGTCCAAATCCCGCTCTTGTTTTCACCCTGAAAAGGCATGGGACTCCATGGAGGCCTCTTTGCTTTCCTTTTCTCATAAGATGAAGCTGTCGGTCCCATGACAGGCTTAGCGTCGCGCCATTTTCACGTGCCAACATTGTAATAAGGGGAACGAATAAATATGCAAGCGGAAAATGGATGAGGAGCAGGGGGTTTAATTCAAGCTTTATAACAGAGCGGCTTCTGTACGATTTCCAAGTGGAAAATATTGAAATATAAGCAAACGAGGAGCGCATTAATACCAATTAGTCTGTGGGCTTAGCTTGGCAGAACGCTAAGTTCTGAGTTGCATTGTTTTTTAATATTTGCTGATCTGTGGAAATCATCGATTTACTCTACCAGTAGAATGTAAGCGATATAGTGGGGAGGGGTTTTCTCAAAAGACAGGCGTGTCTGGAGATGTTCACAGGTATGCACTGTAGCCCACACAGGTGCTTCTCCTTTTACATTTAAAAATATATATTTTTCCGATTTTACCCCGTTTTTCTCCCAATTTGGTAGCCAATTACACATTGTGCTTAGTTCAATCCCCCTTCCCTCATACTTCGCTGCCGTAGTCCTGTGACCGGCAGTGACAAGGGCAAAGCGCTGCCTCCTCCGAGACAACACTTGTCGTGCTGTCAACTGTAATTCCGGTACCCCAGAACCACTCCTGTGCGTGTCGGCTTCCCTCCCCCCTCCCTGGGGAGGACAGCCAATTGCTGCCCTGATGGCACTCCCGACCACAGCCGACTCTGGCGCGACGGGGAATCGAACCCCGGTCGCCGTGGCCAGCGTCGGACGTTGAAACCACTAGACCACGCGGGAGGCCGGTGCTTCTCCTTTTAAACCCTCCTTCATTTAAATGACGAGAACGCGTCGGCACAGACAACAGTGTAACAAAGTTACTCTTAAACCCGCCACAAAGCAAAATGGACTGGGAGAATTTATATATATATACAGTGCTGCTTGAAAGTATGTGAACCCCTTGAGCAGTTTAGAGTTTTCCGTTGTTTTACCATGATTTTCTTATTTTATCATCACCAGTTTTCTATATATGAAATGTCAGGTTTATGTTTATCAATTGCATGTACTTGTTTAGAGGGAATTGTGTGAGTAGCCAAAAAACTACATGAAACATGGAATTAGTGTATGTGCAAAAGTAAGTGAACCCCCAGCTGCATTGGTAAAATCAAGTAGGTAATAGATTCAGGTGAAACACATTTGGGTGCTTAATTAATCAATTAAGCAGACCAATCAAATGAGACATCCTTAGGAAAAGGGTTGGGCAACACAGATTAAAAGAGAGAGGAAACCAACCAAACCACTGTAGTGCCAAGGTGTACCTAAACAGATCAACAATGCCGAGAGGAAAGGAGATATCCGAGGACATCAGGAAGAAGGTACTGACAGCCCATCAGTCTGGGGAAAGCTATAAGACCATCTCCAAAGATTCCAGTTCCATCCATCCACTGTAAGACAAATCATTTACAAATGGAGGGCATTCAACATGACTGCAACTCTGCCTAGAAGTGGACGCCCATCAAAACTATCACCAAGAAGCACCAGAAGAATAATAAATCAGGTAAAGGCCAACCCACACATCACCTCTAGAGAGTTGCAGACCTCTCTGGCAGCATCTGGGGTAAATGTACATGCGTCTACAATCAGACGAAAATTGAATAGACATGACATTCATGGGAGGGTTGCTAGAAAGAAGCCTCTGCTCTCAAGAAAGAACAAAGCTGCCCGTTTCAACTTTGCCAGAGAACACTTGGACAAACCAGAGGCCTATTGGAAGTCCATTCTCTGGACAGATGAGTCCAAGATAGAATTATTTGGTCACAATCAAAACCGCTATGTTTGGAGAAAAGCCAACACTGCATACCAAGAAAAGAACCTCCTCCCAACAGTGAAGCATGGTGGTGGAAATGTGAAAGTCTGGGGCAGCTTTTTCTGCCTCCGGACCTGGACGACTCCATATTATCCAGGGAAACATGAATTCTCATGCCTATCAACAAATTCTTGATCAGAATCTCCTGCCATCAGTCAGGGAGTTGAAGCTGGGCCGAAAATGGGTTCTGCAACAAGACAATGACCCAAAGCATACCAGCAAAACTACCAAGGAATGGCTTAACAGAAAGAGGATTCGTACTCTGGAATGGCCTAGTCAAAGTCCAGACCTCAATCCTATAGAAATGTTGTGGCTAGACCTGAAGCGGGCGGTACATGCCAGATGTCCCTCCAACCTCTCTCAACTGGCTGAGTTCTGCAAGGAGGAGTGGGCAAAAATCCCCAACAGCAGATGCGAGAGACTGGTCTGTGGTTACAGAAGACGTTTGGTTGAAGTAATGGCTGCAAAAAGGAGGTGCCACAAGCTACTAACTAAAAGGGTTCACATACTTTTGCACATGTCAAATTTTCAGTTTTTGTGAGATAAACCACTTTTGTTGAATAAATAATGAAAATACATCTTTTTTTGTTTGTGTCCATTATTTGGAAAGTCTGCTTTACAAATTGGTGTTTGGATATACATTTAATAAGGTTTTTTTTGTTTTTTTTACAAAAACAATGACCATGTCTGGAGGGTTCACAAACTTTCAAGCAGCACTGTATATCCTGCACGTGTGAATGCCCATTCATAGTTTCCAACTATTTCCATACAACTAGTAAAATCTGACTTTTTTGTTTTCAATTAAAGGCACATGCTCCTTAAAGGAATGAATTGAGACTCTTCAATGGAAAACACTGTTGAAATAAAACTCTCGGAAACTTTATAGTTAGCCATCAGAGGGTTAATTTCAGAGTTACAGGTATGTGTGTAGTAAGACTGAATATAAACAACCTTTTCTGTGCACCTGCTGTGTTAGCTGGAGGAACCTAAGCAGGAGCTTAAGCTGGTCAGCTCTGAGCAGAGCCCTTTATAATTTGGGGAATTGTAAATGATCAAGTTCTCCCAAAATCACATGAATTCTGCACATGTGAATCACGTGGTTTTTGAACATTTCGCACGTGAATCACATGTATATAACACATTGATACGTGTGTGTATCATGATCGCATGTTGTCACATTCACCTCACAGGTACTCACATGCGATCACATGTACACATGCCTCCTTTGGACGTTCCACATGCAAAACTCACGTTTTTAGTTTTTTTTCTTCCTGTAAGGGCTTTGTAGATGTGTTTTTTTAGTGTCTAATAGATAATAGATAGGATTGTTATTACTTCTAAATAGGTAACCTGCTGTTTGTTTACCAAGCGTGCGTGAACTTTGAATGAACGGCTGTGGGAAGCACGGCTCCAGACTGTAGGTAAATAATGAGCCTGGATGGGCTGAATGTCCTGTTGTCGTCACCATGCATTCTTATGCTTTTATGTTCTCGTGGAAGTGGCTATACGCAGCGAGCGACCAAGTCAGAAAACGTTTGAGGAGTGAAGAAGTGGCGCAGCGACCGTTCCTGCGCTTTCATTAGGACTCCGGTGAAGAAAGCCCTGGTGGCAGAAATGCTTCCTGCTGCACAGGGTGCTCCCCTTTCCCACTTGTTTTGTTTATCAACTCCTGTAAGCCCCGCGATAAATGCCGCAAGGAGAACATTCTAACTTTATATTGACTTTTTGGCGTCTGAGAAAACTTTTAAAAAACATTTGTCATCAAAGCTGACAAAGCCGCAGGCTGTGGCCTTTGTGGATTCCAGCCGCAGCCCACACTGTGCATAGCCATGAGCAATGACTTCAGGCATCGAATACTCTTTTTAATGATGCCTGCTCACAAAACGCAGCGTGATTGGCAGCTGGTGAAATTAACAGAAAGTCCTGGGTAAGAAATGAACAACAAACAACTTCATTTTCACACTCAAAAGGTCAGGCACACTAAGCACACTTTGGCGAGACGGAATCGGTCAAAACTTTGCACACATTGTTAAACAGGCAAAACTTATGACTTGCTGGGGATACATACTTTAAATGGCAGTGTTTGACCTTCACCCTTAGCAGTGGATACAGAGGTCGTGGACTAAAGGCTGGAATTACTATTTTGTGTTCTCCTCTAATGGAACCCGGCTCTTAATGTCCAACAGGTGCAACACCTATTTCTCCTAGCTGAGGTTGATAATTACTATTATTATTATTATTAGTAGTAGTAGTAGTATTCACTCTCCTGGGTGATCTACAGCTGGATAAGTACTTGTTGTACTTACCTCATTCTAATCATAGTCAACATGCTTTAGCGCTTGTGTTGCATGTGGCTGCTTACTTGAAGGAGGGATGTGCTGGTGTGGTTGTTCTTTAAGCTGAATGCATCTTCTGCAAGTCGCTTTGGATAAAAGTGTCTGCCAAACGACTCTAATGTAATGCAATGGATACATGTTGACACAATTCACATCAAGTGTCGTGCTCAAGGTTAGAACAGCACTGCCTCGTCTGGGATTCAAGCCTGCAACCTTCCAGGTCTCAGTTCTAGGTATGGGCATGACTTCAACACCTTAACCGTGTAATAACCGTTGAGGGCCACAGGTATGAGGTCCAGTCTCAAACTACAAAGACCAATAAATGTTAACACCAGTACATCTCCGTATATGTTTGAACTTTTTGAGGGGACAACGCTGTTTATTTAAAGCAGTTTTAGGGGCAATAGTACTGGGCCCAGCATCTTTAATCTGACGTCAGGACACTGCACCCTTACGCAACGAACATACATTGACATATATTGAAAAATATACTGTAATATATTAAATAATATATTCCAATATGTAAAAGGATTCCACATATATTTCGCAATGCATGCCAATATATTGTTACTTTTGTTCCTAAATATATTATGGTGTTATTAAATATATGGTTATAGTTTTACAGTATATGAAATATATCTATATTATATTTCAATTATATTATTAACTATATTTTGCAATACATATAACAATATAATGTATTGCATATGACAATGCTTCTAATGTCACCCACATGCCTGTGTCATCTCTTGATATCGTTGTGTACATGTAAGTAGGCTACATGCTGAAGATATTGCGAGAGCAGTGCTTAATTGACACAAATAATGAAAAAATAGAATACTGACAATATATTAGATCTCCATACATGGAAAATGTATTTTCGTTGCGTAAGGGTAGCACCAGCGGTCCGAGTTCCCTCTAGTCAAATAGAGGAGAGGACAGCAGCGTCAAAGCGTCAACGTCTTCGTCGCGTTAATTTGGACTACGTCAGGAGCGGAGTGCTGTCATATATCACAATCACGATCCTTCCCAATGCGGGAACAATGTTCTCTGGTCAATCAGTCCGTCCTATCCGCGAATAGACAATACGTTCAACTTAATCGGGTTTACCAATCTGAAATATACAGCCCGTGTTAGCGAAAAGGGTAGAAAAATCAATAGCGTTTTCTCTGGCCCGTGTTCCCTATTAGCTGAAAATTGCTGATACAGTGGACATTGTAAAAAAAAAAAAAAAAGACAGGTTTTAAAGCGAGGGACACGGCCGGAGTCTGCTGCATTTATTTAATAACGCTTCTTTTATGGGTCTGTACCCGGGATAGGTGGCCGACTACTCAATGTCACTGCGTGTCTCATTGTTTTTTATATGGAAAACTGACCCTAGGCATCGTAGCCCTCTAAATGGTTTTATACGTATAATAAAATATCTGCATTTAAACAGAATCTTAAGCGGCTGACACTCGCAGGAAGGTCAAAGCTCCATAAATCTGCCACAGCGAGTCCTTTGTCTGCGGATGAGTGTCTCAGGTGTTTAAATGGCTTGCGTATGTGGCACTGAGGGCGGCTCACACCGTGCCGGCCGTTTCCTTTCCCCTTTTGCTCGGTTTTGCGTTTGTGCGACGTCGTGTTATATTGCTTTTTGCCTTTTGCATGAGTCACACGTCTGCCGTAGCTATGCCCAGGGAGTTTCAGCATGATATACAACAGAAAATACATTCATCATTCCGTGCGTCAGAGAAACAACTCTGTTCAATGTTGCGTTGGGTTGGAACGGTTGTTGTTTTATTAGATTTTTTTTTACACAACGCTGAGTTTGTTAATGAACAAATTGTTGTGTCTCCGTCCCGTCCTGTCCACCTCCCTTGTTTCCTGACTGTTTTTCCCTCTTTTCCCTTGTTCCTGTCTTGATTTTCCTTTTCTCCCTCTTTATTGGTTGTGTTAATTGTTTTATTATTTTCTGTTATTCAATTAATTACCACTCATCATTCTCACCTGATTCCAATTTCGGCACACCTGTTTCCCATCTAATTCATCAGCCCTGCAGTGTATATGTACCCTGGTTTCCCCTTCATTCAGTGTCAGTTCGTTGTGTGTGTGTTTTCCCTGCCTGGCTCCTTCCCCGTTGGTATCCAGTAGTTTTTCGTCCTGCCTGTACTGCCTGTACTGCCTGTACTGCCTGTCCTGCCTGTCCTGCCTGTCCTGCCTGTCCTGCCTGTCCTGCCTGACCTGCCTGTACTGCCTGTCCTGCCTGTCCTGCCTGTCCTGCCTGACCTGCCTGTCCTGCCTGTCCTGCCTGTCCTGCCGCGTGCCCTCGGACCAGCCAGCTCCCTGCCCTGCCTCCTAGCCAGCTTCCCTACGTGCTTGCCTTCGTCTGCCCTTACCTGTGTTCCCCTGTTCCAGTCCTTGTGTGTATTTATTTATTAAATACCCTCACCTATATCATCCTGTGTCATCGTCCTGCGCTTGGGTCCTACCTGCATTCACCTGCGTATACAATACGTAACAGAACGAACTGACCAATCATGGGCCCAGCAGACAATGACGGTTTCGGCGGGATTTTGGAGGAGATCCAGGCCAACTTATCCCAGATCGGGAAGCAACTGGACCAGAGGGATAAGATCGGATCTTCCCCGGAAACCCTGCCCAACACTCCGTGCTTGGTACCGCAGGCCTCCCGGCGGGTCCCTCCTCACTGGTTCCTGCCGGCCTCTGGGGGCCCATCGCCTGAGGCCTCCCGGCGGGTCCCTCCTCACTGGTTCCTGCCGGCCCCCGAGGGCCCAGTGCGCCCTGTCTTCGCCGGCCTCCCGAGGGCCCAGTGCGCCCCGTCTTCGCCGGCCTCCCCGAGGGCCCAATGCGCCCTGTCTCCGCAGGCCTCCCCGAGGGCCCAATGCGCCCTGTCTTCGCAGGCCTCCCCGAGGGCCCAATGCGCCCTGTCTCCGCAGGTCTCCCCGAGGGCCCAATGCGCCCTGTCTTCGCAGGCCTCCCCGAGGGCCCAATGCGCCCTGTCTTCGCAGGCCTCCCCGAGGGCCCAATGCGCCCTGTTTCGCAGGCCTCCCCGAGGACCTCTCCTTGCCTGGCGTCGCAGGCCTTCCCGAGGACCTCTCCTTGCCTGGCGTCGCAGGCCTCCCCGAGGACCTCTCCTTGCCTGGCGTCGCGGGCCTCCCCGAGGACCCCTCCTTGCCTGGCATCGCAGGCCTCCCCGAGGGCCCCTCCTTGCCTGGCACCGTCAGCCTCCCTGAGGGCCCAATGCGCCCTGTTTTCGCAGGCCTCCCCGAGGGCCCAATGCGCCCTGTCTTCGCAGGCCTCCCCGAGGGCCCAACGCGCCCTGTCTTCACAGGCCTCCCCGAGGGCCTCTCCTTGCCTGTCTTCGCAGGCCTCCCCGAGGGCCCAATGCGCCCTGCCGTCACGGGCCTCCCCGAGGGCCCAACCTTCCCTGCTGCCGCGGGCCTCCACGAGGGCCCAAGGCGCCCTGCTGTCACCGGCCTCTCCAAGGGCCCCTCCTTGCCTGGCATCGCAGGCCTCCCGAGGGCCCCTCCTTGCCTGGCACCGTCAGCCTCCCTGAGGGCCCAATGCGCCCTGTTTTCGCAGGCCTCCCCGAGGGCCCAATGCGCCCTGTCTTCGCAGGCCTCCCCGAGGGCCCAACCTTCCCTGCTGCCGCGGGCCTCCATGAGGGCCCAAGGCGCCCTGCTGTCACCGGCCTCTCCAAGGGCCCCTCCTTGCCTGGCATCGCAGGCCTCCCCGAGGGCCCCTCCTTGCCTGGCACCGTCAGCCTCCCTGAGGGCCCAATGCGCCCTGTTTTCGCAGGCCTCCCCGGGGCCCAATGCGCCCCTGTCTTCGCAGGCCTCCCGAGGGCCCAACGCGCCCTGTCTTCACAGGCCTCCCGAGGCCTCTCCTTGCCTGTCTTCGCAGGCCTCCCCGAGGGCCCAATGCGCCCTGCCGTCACGGGCCTCCCGAGGGCCCAACCTTCCCTGCTGCCGCGGGCCTCCACGAGGCCCAAGGCGCCCTGCTGTCACCGGCCTCTCCAAGGGCCCCTCCTTGCCTGGCATCGCAGGCCTCCTGAGGGCCCCTCCTTGCCTGGCACCTCAGCCTCCTGAGGGCCCAATGCGCCCTGTTTGCCTCCCGAGGGCCCTCCTGCGCCAGGCCTGCCTCGCAGAGGCCTCCCGAGGGGCCCAACGCGCCCTGTCTTCACAGGCCTCCCGAGGCCTCCCGGAGCCCAGCCGCCCCCAAGGGCCCCTCCTTGCCTGGGGCCCCAATGGCACCGTCAGCCTCCCTGAGGGCCCAATGCGCCTGTTTCGCAGGCCTCCCGGGGGCCCAATGCGCCCTCTTCGCAGGCCTCCCGAGGGCCCCCCTGTCTTCACAGGCCTCCCCGAGGGCCTCTCCTTGCCTGTCTTCGCAGGCCTCCCCGAGGGCCCAATGCGCCCTGCCGTCGCGGGCCTCCCCGAGGACCTCTCCTTGCCTGGCGTCACGGGCCTCCCCGAGGGCCCAACGCCCCCTGCCGTCACAGGCCTCCCCGAGGGCCTCTCCTTGCCTGGCGTCGCAGGCCTCCTCGAGGTCCTCTCCTTGCCTGGCGTCGCAGGCCTCCCCGAGGACCTCTCCTTGCCTGGCGTCGCGGGCCTCCCCGAGGGCCTCTCCTTGCCTGGCGTCGCAGGCCTCCTCGAGGTCCTCTCCTTGCCTGGCGTCGCAGGCCTCCCCGAGGACCTCTCCTTGCCTGGCGTCGCGGGTCTCCCCGAGGGCCCAACGCCCCCGGCTGCCGCGGGCCTTCTCGAGGGCCCTACGTCCCTGCCGCCGCGGGCCTCCACGAGGGCCCAACGCCCCCTGTCCCTCAAACGATACTTTTGGCCTCTGGGCCCTCCGGCCATTCCCCCTCCACCCGCCCGGGTCATCTGGGACCCCTTCTGACATTTTTTTTTGGGAGCATCCCGATAGGCCTGTTAGGTCGCCAGGAGGCTCCCTTTGAGGGGGGGGTACTGTTGTGTCTCCGTCCCGTCCTGTCCACCTCCCTTGTTTCCTGACTGTTTTTCCCTCTTTTCCCTTGTTCCTGTCTTGATTTTCCTTTTCTCCCTCTTTATTGGTTGTGTTAATTGTTTTATTATTTTCTGTTATTCAATTAATTACCACTCATCATTCTCACCTGATTCCAATTTCGGCACACCTGTTTCCCATCTAATTCATCAGCCCTGCAGTGTATATGTACCCTGGTTTCCCCTTCATTCAGTGTCAGTTCGTTGTGTGTGTGTTTTCCCTGCCTGGCTCCTTCCCCGTTGGTATCCAGTAGTTTTTCGTCCTGCCTGTACTGCCTGTACTGCCTGTACTGCCTGTCCTGCCTGTCCTGCCTGTCCTGCCTGTCCTGCCTGTCCTGCCTGACCTGCCTGTACTGCCTGTCCTGCCTGTCCTGCCTGTCCTGCCTGACCTGCCTGTCCTGCCTGTCCTGCCTGTCCTGCCGCGTGCCCTCGGACCAGCCAGCTCCCTGCCCTGCCTCCTAGCCAGCTTCCCTACGTGCTTGCCTTCGTCTGCCCTTACCTGTGTTCCCCTGTTCCAGTCCTTGTGTGTATTTATTTATTAAATACCCTCACCTATATCATCCTGTGTCATCGTCCTGCGCTTGGGTCCTACCTGCATTCACCTGCGTATACAATACGTAACACAAATGACCCAAAAATGTGTTAGAACCAAAAAACAAAACAAAAAAAGTTACAAAAAAACAACAACAACAACAAAAAACACTTTATGAAATGGGTTTCTCGGAGTTAAGGACAAAGCATATTGCAGTCGCTGAATCTGGGGAATAATTTTGCGATATAGCGCAGTTCCAAAATCTTTTCCCCCTGTTCACCCGCTCACCCGCGCTATCTCTCATTAGCTCTCGCAGGTACGCAAGGTCTTCGGCTCTTTTTAATTGCTGCTCATTATCGCGACGCAATTTTTCATCCTGTCAGGGGAGCATCGCGCTGGCAGCCGCTCGCAACACATTCCCGCCAATCCTCCCTGTCGCCGTCGCAGCCGCGCCCGCGCCCGATTGGCTAACCGCCGACTGGACCCATCCATCAGTCAGTGTCAGACGCCCGCCCCCCCCGCGCGCGACACAGCCACAGGTCATTTTCCGCTGAATGGACTGGCGCATCGCGCAAACAACAGATCGCACATTAAGGGCGCCGGACACAAGCGGCGAAGGAGGTTTGTTCCGTGATGGACGGGTTCTTGGGTAACCGACTACAATGCGTCTCTCTTTGCCGACGCGATCGCGGTATATGTTTTTTGTTGTTGCTGCGTCGTGCGCATGTCTTCGCCTCCACGGTCCTCTTCTTGGCCTGTGTCACTCGCTGTTAATAATGTTGTCTGCATGACTGCGACGTGCATCACTGATCCATTTTGTGTCATACAGTAGGCCTGAACATTTCTGTTTCGCCTTCACTGCAGATTATTCGATGTGTCACTGGAAGCCCAGGATGTGCAGGAAATGATAGCGAGATGCGCCAAAAAAGGAAAAATGCTTCTCCTGGAACCCCCCCAAAACAAAACAAAGAGAGATCTGTCCACAGCCATAAATGTCTATTCTGTCAGACCAGTTCAGCGCTCAGAACAATAATCGCGGGATACACAAGAAACCACACGAGAGAAAAAAACACCCAACATAAATACTCAATCCTTAAAAAACATAAACAGTTTGTGTTTTCCAGTTTTTTGGGGCTTTTTTGTTTGTGGTTTGTTCCAGAGGCAATATTGCTGAACTGTCATTAAAAGGCAGAGCCAAAATGAACAAGCTGATCTCTTTAGTTAAATGGCTGCTGTTCTCTCTCTCTCTCTCTCACTCATAAACCCTGTGGAACCAGAGACTCAACACTGCCAGTGAGGTGACACGTAAATCGGGTTGGCAGATGCAGTATGTCCGCCAGCCTTAGTTGCCTGTTATTCTCTGATTAACACAGTTTAATTCCTTACTTGGATTGAGAAGCACACGAATCTGAGCCTCACCCTCGTTTTATGTACTGGTAACTGCCAGAATAAAGGAAACCTGAGTAAATGAAGGGTTCTGGCGGCTCTGTTATGGTGTGGGGTGCGTTTTCCTGGCATGGTTTAGGTCCACTCAACCCCTTAGAGGGCAAGGTAAACTTTATGTTGGCAGTTACCTGTACATATTAATTTCTATTGTCTTGTCACATTTAAAGATTAGGTTTATTTTTTATAACTTGTGAAATCCTCCAAGCCTGTATACTGTATTTAGTTTACTTTATTTGACATTTCACTTCAAAAAAAGACAATACATGGTTACATCCCGATGTACACGTACATTTTAAAAAGACACATCAAGGATGGCACAGAAAAGTCCTAGGACTTATTTCCATTGTGGTCCTTGTTGTTATTAGGGAAGAAATTGTCTGTTTTCAACAAATAAACTTGGACACTTCAGTTGAACTTTGCCTGCTATAACACTACATACTGATTTTTTGTTGTTGCTGTTGATGCCACACACGTTTTTCACCCGGTCATAAGTTATGTATTGTTTCGTGTGTTTTGCGGGTCCTGTCAGGCTAAGCCACTGCTCTGGTGTCCTGTGTCACGTGAAAGAGCGGAGACACGTCCCGTTACACACCGCCTACTCTGCTTTTCGCGGGTGTCACATAAATCTATGTTAACATCGTTCCCTTAGTGCAGTGCTTCTCAATTATTTTCTGTTACGCCCCCCCTAGGAAGAAGAAAACATTTCGCAAAAAAAAGCTGAGACCCACTATTTGAGAAACACTGCCTTAGTGGAACCGGTGGAGAATACGCCAGGACTCGGCGAGGTGGGGGGGTGGGGGCTGCAATCCTTCAGGATGGTTCTCGCTGACAGCTGAGAGTCACCTGAGGAAACAGGAAGCCCCCTTTAATCTCACCGCCCCCGTTCCCCCATGGCTAAATGCCACAGAGCCCTCCGGGCCACAAGCAATTAAGGGAAAAATGCATCTATGTCCGTTTGGCTAACAGAACATGGGGTTTGGAAGGGTCAAGGGTCAATCGAGTGAAAAGGCCTCTGTGCTGCCGACTGAGTCATAAAATTAGACGTTCATCCAAGAGCAAAAGTATTTCTGCAACATTTCTGAAATAGCTGCCCGCTCTGCCTGAGCATAATGGATGCCTGAATATGGAATATATTTTCTTGTAATCTAAATAGTCATACAAACCTTTTGGACAAATGGATTTGCTCCATATGAGGTACACAGTAGAGAGAAAGTGTTAATAAATTTCAAGGTTAGGTGATAATAGGTTAGAGTTCGGTAAGGTCGTTTGGTGACAAGGTAGCCCACTCCACCTTTGAGCAGGAACTTCAGAATTGATTAGCCTTTAGCCTATTAAAGGTTTTGAGAACGGCTCCCATTGAAAATCACAAAATTCTACTATGATTATCTTAGCTGTTTCATCGCCTTTTTGGCTGATGTTTGGCATATCTACTTGGATGACCCTGTACAATATATTCCTCGAACCTCAAACCAATTCATTCAGCCGTTTTCTTGAACCAAAAATAGCTACATTTTTAAGATATTATTTTTGTCAAGGATACCTAAATATCAACAGCACTGACAAAAAAATATGCTGCATACAAATGGTTGTACGGGTGTCTGACATCAACCTTTGGGTGGCTCAGCTTTGTACGTGTTTTACTTTTTATTAAAATCATATTGATTAAAATTGTGTGACTCTAAGGATGTCGAATAGAAAACCTTCTGAAAATACTTTGAATTCGAATGAGAAACAAACTACAAATTAAACGCCTTTGCCAGGTGTGTTCTGCGGGAAGCACGCCAGAATCCTCAGTTTAGATCAACTGTCTTCAGGTTTGAAATAAAAACATTTGAGGGTACATAGTCACCGATCCCTTTACACCAAAACAGACCAGAGTATAGGCGTAGTGAGGGGAGTACAGGTGGCATGCCCCAAATATTCCCCCATATTTAGTATGTGGTTACTCCCTTGCGCCAGTGAAATTCATTCATTGAAAGTCATAAATGTGAGAGCAGGAAAAGCTTGCTTGCATTTCCGAAGGGAGGTACAAACTAAAAATAGTTTGTTCCTTTGGTCAAAAAGTGAAAACACACCACGACAGTGGTACAACACACAAAGGCTTTTTCACACTGTGTGGGGTTTTGTTTGTGGTTTTGGGACTCCCCGAAGTTGTACACGACAGCGATGCTCCCACGCATTCTTAGCACGCCAGACAATGCATGTCCAAGAGGCTTTGATAATGGCCCTGTGCTGTTGTGTAGCAGACGTGGTCCAGACAGTCCCAGTGGCCTTGCTGCATGCGCACTGGCATAGAGAAGAGCTCCGGATGTGAAAGCCCAACACATTTCTCTTGGAAGCTTCGGCTCGCATACCATGCGGCACACCAGGCCTTTATAAAAGGTCGCCTTGAATGCTCGCTGAAATTAATTGATGTGGTCAGCGTCGACGCGGAACGATGAATTTGAACCCAAACAATGTACTAGAGACCGGGCCAGTTAATGAACTGAAAATAAAAAACAAACTTAACAATTAACATTTTTCTATTGATAATGAGCGGAGATACTTGGAGCGGGGTTTTTTTTATGGCTAACATCTGTACAGATGATGGTAAGGAGTCTCGTTTAACATGAAAGGACCCCTCGCCTGTATCGTCTCACTCTCCATTCCTCCTTACATTTGAAGTTAAAAGTAAATCAAAAAATTTAAGAAATCCTAATTGCGCCATGTTGTTTTTTTCTGTTGCCGTGAACTTGAAAGCAAAAATGCCCCAAAATCACTCCTGTCACCCAGTTAAACTGCACTTTATCAGGCAGTCTGGCTTCTTAACGTGATGGGTGTTCTTACAGTAATAACTGTTATCCAGAAACTATCTTTGGCTTGCTGGCCTTGCTTTTAATGTACAGATTTGGTGACTTTGCTTTGCATGTGTTAAAATTCAGCAAAAACGATGCACCAGCTCCAGACAGCTGAGCAGTCAACTTAAAGAGTCGCAGGTTCTGTGTCCATGGTGGAATACTGCTGCCATTTTGTGTGCTTTTGGTACACAATGTAAGCCCAGTGCAGTTCCTCACAAAAAAATAACACGTGTATGTGTTTACATATTAATGAGTGTGTGTGCCAAAAGAAAAATCCTTGACCGTTTAACAAAAAAAAATGTTAAAAAAAGAAAGAAAGGAAAACATTCTCCAGTTTTGCCTAAAGAGAAAAAAATGCACGTAAACACCTGATTCTAATTCTCCACACATTCCTGGCCTTTGAGGGAATAGCTGACATTGGCTGACTGCTTCGTCTTATTGTCTGTAACGAGAGAAATGTATTCAGCTCTCGAATAGGGAAAGAGAAAGAGAGAAAGAAAGAAAGAAAGAGAAAAAATCCTTTGATTTTAATTCCACTTTTTTTCCCCCTTTATTCTGGGTGCGTACTCAGCCCGGTTCTTTGAAGGAGCGTCGGATGCCAGCTGGAATTAGCAGGACAAGGTCAGTGTTGTCAGTGACAAGAGGGCGCTTGCTAAAGGGAACCCTGTGTCTCTTCTTAGCTTATCACATCCATGGCCATGTCAGGTTAAATACATCAACACAGCCCAACGAAACAGAGGGACAAATACAGGGGACTGCCGGTGGCAAGGGGCCGCAAAACAAAAATCACATCAAAAATGCCACTGAAATCACCACTGAATTGTTCAATCTTTCAGTGGTGCTGCACTGACAATGAACGGCACAGTATTGGAGAGAAATGAACAGGGAACAGCGATGAACCATAATTACGGGTCGTTTATTTATTTCATTTCAGTAAGGAAGTAAGACATACGGGGCAAAATTGTGGAAACTGGAGTTATGGTTTGAAAGCTGGCAATATTCAAACTAAGATGTCAACGAGGTCTTAAATCATCATTATTTCCACCGTTGACCCTTGTGCGCACCTGCGATTCAAACCTCAATTAGTCTGTAACTAGGCAACGGAACTTTCAAAACTCAACTGCCAGTGTCGTGGACGGTCGCCGAGGAGGCTGCCTCTCCACAATACCCGTCTCAAGAGCCAGAGCGCTTCTCTGCCACGGACCACGAGGCCTGTGCACTACCGTAAACAATCGACTGCATCCACACCTCTGTCTGGATGCCTAGGAAATATCTCCAGGGGTTGTTGTTATTGGTGCAGGCGTGACCTTTGACCCCCGGGGTTCGGAGCGTTGCTGCCACTCCCACGTTGCCAGTGGGAACGGGGGGCGCGGCCCTAAGAGAGGCACGTTTTCTTTTTCCCATGGCGTCTGCCAATTCGCGATCCGCCCCGCGCGAGAGACAGAGGAACCCTGCCCACCGTGACTCATCGCTCCCCTGCACAATGTGTTTCCTGAACCTACGGGCGGGGTGGGGCTGGGGCTGGGGCTGGGACAGGGGGGGGGGCAGCATCGCTCCGATGCTGTCGGGAGGAAATGTTTGTGTTTTTAAGGCCGCCTCTCCGCTTTTTGGGAAAGTTTTCTCCTCTCTCACTGCTGGCTCGACGCGGTCGAATGAGGTAAAGCGGTGTTGCTCCCAACTTCAGATTGCAGGAAGTGGGCGAAGTACGGAGGTGTGAGAAGGGGATCTCTTTCTAGAAGTGCATTCCAGACAGATGGTTGGACTGGAGCCAAGATGACCTCCCCCAAACAGAGATAAAACAACAACGACACCAGCAAATTAAAACGGAGGGAGTATAGCGGGGGAGTATGCATGTTGAGGACCACGGTTTATTTATTCAACCCGATCTTGAAAATATTTCATCCTTTTACACCATGTGGCGTATGGATTTGCTTAGCCACAACTGTAATTCATAATAATAATAATTCATAACTGCTGTAACTGCTCAGTGCATTTAAGGTGGTACATGTTTATGTAGTTTATATTTTAATGTAAATCTTCAGTGATTCATGTGTCAGATGATTTTTCAAAATACACCGCAAGCATCCCCAGGCTAATTTTTTAAATAAAAAAAGTGATACTGATTAGCCAGCGTATTAATTTAGTAAAAAAAAAAAAACCTTCTGCAATTTTGCACGTGGAAAGTATACAGCAGAAGAGGTTCTAATTCTGTATATACAGGTAAATGAAGGGTTCTGGCAGCTCTGTTATGGTGTGGGTGCATTTTCCTGGCATGGTTTAGGTCCACTCAACCCCTTAGAGGGTGAGGTAAAGGCTAATAAATACAAAGCCATTCTGAGTGATCACCAGGGGCGGTGCTAGGGGCTGAAGACATTCGGGGCTTAGCCCACGGACAGAGACAAGGCATACACGACGCGGGACTGTGGTGTCCAGTGGTTTATCACGGTACTTTGTTCCATTACATTACAAGTCAGAAGAAAGACGAGGGAGGAAAAATGTCACACATCGTGTGGTTATTAAAAATTAAAATTAAATTTAAAATTAAAATATCCAGGGCTTTTCTAAAAACATTCGGGGCTTAAGCCCATTAAGCCCCCCCTCTCACCACCCCTGATCACCTTCATCCTGTGGTGAAGCATTTCTATCCTGATGGGAGTGGTCTCTTCCAGGATGACAATGCCCCCATCCACAGGGCAGGAGTGGTCACTGAATGGTTCGATGAGCATGAAAACGATGTAAACAACATGCCATGGCCGTCTCAGTCACCAGATCTTATGGGAGATTCTGGAGCGGTGACTGAGACGGCGTTTTCCACCACCATCAACAAAACACCAAATAATGGAATTTCTCATGGAAAAATGGTGTTGCATCCTATTAAGACACTTTATGTTAGTGTTTTCTTTATTTTGGCAGTTAGCTGTAGATGCAGTTACAGTGCCAATGACAAATGACTTTACCTTGTTTATTTGAACATAAAACAATGCCAGAAAACATGTGCCATATTTATACATGAACTATTCATATTTCAGTTGATTATGACATGCGATGATGCGTGACTTAGTATTCACATTGTGCATTTTATTGACGTTTAACTCTAAAGGCAGTTAAAATTGGCATGAATGTGTTTCATTATATAATGGTATTTTAGTTACATGCGAAGTCTTTAAATCGATTATTTATTAATACAAGGCAAGGAACTCTTGATTACAATCAAGATTAAAGTATAATGGCCAGCCATAGTTTTTCAACAATGATGAAACGTAAACGGTTCTTAACCAAAAAATGCTATATTGTTGGCAGGCCATTAATAAACACGTATGAACCTTTCAGGAGTTTGATGAAAGTCTATCTCCGCGCAGTACTGCGTGTGTGTGATTCATTTCAGCAGACACATCACAAAAAGACTAACATTAACATAACCTCTTCACAATAACAAAAGAGATTATGATTCAGACCTACCCACGCACTTGTAAAAACTAAAGAGCTTTGATATCTGATTATGTTGGATAACAGTTTCAGAAAACAGAAATTTAGCTTTACTAATGATTAATGCAATCCTTGTGTATGTCACCAGTGCGGTCAGATCTGTTTTTCTCTCTTGGACAGACCACATGCTCTTAAGTTGTTCATTTTGCTTCTCCCAAGACCGCTGTAGGAGTTTCCTGGATTCTGTTTTTGCACTGTGTCAGCATCTTTCCTCTAAGAGACCTGCCTGCGTAAATTATGAATCTACCAAGAGCAGAGAGATGTGCTATTACCCAACTATTTCTTGGAATAGGAGGCTTGCATTTGTTCTTGAGCATTCGTATAACTGAGAATGTTTTTCCAGAAAATGAATGCAATGAAACGCAATGGCACAATGTGTGATCATACTCATACACATTGTACAGCAGAGAATTAAATGATAATAATAATAATCTGATTCATGTATTTGACCAAATGTAATGTTACAGTGTGTTGAACCTGCAAGTGGAACCTGCACACCACTGCCAGCATGCCTCACGTTTAACTCAACGTGGCAAGCGCCGTTTGTTCCAGAATATTAGATTGACACTTCTTAGATCTTGGGGGTGATGATATCAACAGTACCATGTATGGCGTGTCCAGAGGGTGTGCATTTGTGTCCAAATACACATCGTTCATTGCATGTCCCTTAATGTACTGTATGCATTACAGAAAGGATAGACTCAATATCCACAGTGAGGCACAGTTAACACCAACCACAATGCACGCGAAAGAGTCACAAATGAAAGAGTCAGTTACCAGGCAATTCACAGAGACATTAACATGTAATCTTCTGTCTCCATTTACATCCGAGTGTAAGTGTGTATAATTCACCAAACAAAGGTGAAAAGGGCAATACGGTGATTTAAAAATAAACAAATAAATAAACTTTGCATTAACCCTGTAATGAGGATATTGTGAAAAGAAAATGTTTTGAAACAACAACAAAAAAAGGCAGCTTCCGAGTTTCGCACCTCCCAGTAGATTTCACACAATTTCGAAACCTCTTAAGCTCCGTGTCAAATGGGCGTGTGCTGAATGCCGCAAACGAGCCACTGATTGGGCACGGTCACGCCCATCCCATGTAATTAGCACCTTCAACATTACCCTCTTCACAATCCTCCTCGAACCCAAACCAACCCCCCCTCTGCTATGGCCAAAGCGGAGCAAAAAAACCCCCAAAGAAAACGAGAGAAATGGAATTCGCACGGAAACGTCCACTGTCAAGACAGCAGGGACACACTTAATGGAGTCTGACAGCTGACACAACCTGCGTGTGAAACGGAGGGACGAGTGAGTCACTCGGGTTTGGGCTTAAACTTGGCCTGGGGCAAACCCGCCAGGAAAGTGCTTCACCAGCACGGGGGAACGGAGATTCAGAAAACACAACCCCTGAGAAACGCTGGTCTTCTGCCCTTTGGGCGAAACTGGCGCCGGCGACTGTGGGACACCAGAGGAGCCACCTGCTGCAACGCGTGGGCATGAATACGAGGCGATGTCGGGGGAAATCGTAATGTCTCTTGACAGTGTTTGGAGGGTATAGCGCTGTGCGTTGGTGGACCGAAGCTCCCGCTCATGAACTTTTGATAGTTTTTTCTTTGTTTGTTTCATATTTTTTCCCAATGTACCAGATAAGAGCTGAGTTACTCCCGGCATCCAAGAATCATGGGAAAATATGAGACCTTATATTGAAAAATATATCAAATTATATTTGACAAAAGTATAAAATATGGTTTTATCAAATGACAGGCATTAATCTCCAGCTGTGATATCTCCAAGCCAGTGCTCGTGTTGAGGTCACAAAGGAAAACCTTGATGATGTGATTGGATGAATTATTTGCTGCAGGTAAGCCTAATGCTTCCATTGAGTGCCGTGGATATCCAATGAATGTTTTTCTGTTCTGAGCAACTGCTCCAGAAAACTGTCGACAGTATTAGACATGTTTCAATAGGGAAGAATCAATACAATGCAATCTAATCTAATCCGGTACTCAACTCTGAGCAATACATGTAAGCTAGTGTTACAGATTTTTTTCTTACACAATATTATGTGTTTGTTAATTGCTGTATTTAATGAAAAATATTTTGCAACCAGTGTGTTGGGGTGGGTGAGAATGTAACCAGTGTGTTGGGGTAGGTGAGAATGTAACCAGTGTGTTGGGGTGGGTGAGAATGTAACCAGTGTGTTGGGGTGGGTGAGAATGTAACCAGTGTGTTGGGGTGGGTGAGAATGTAACCAGTGTGTTGGGGTGGGTGAGAATGTAACCAGTGTGTTGGGGTGGGTGAGAATGTAACCAGTGTGTTGGGGTGGGTGAGAATGTAACCAGTGTGTTGGGGTTATGTGAAATCAGATGAACTTGCCCCCCGATACACACTGGGGACACACAAGTTCAAGTAAGCAAGGTTTTAATGGAGCAACAGCAGGCACACACACACACACACACACACACACACACACACACACACACACACACACACACACACACACACACACACACACACACACACACATATCTTTTTCATTCAGTTGGAGGCCTCCTGACCATGTGGGGCCTGTTTAAAGTGAAACTGGGGAAAACATGGCCAAGTCTGCCTCTGCTCCTCTTTAACATCTCTGCCTGAGTTTACGTTTAAAGAACTTCTGGGTTAGAATGAATCTGAGCCTAGATCTTGTGTGAAGATCTTGTGTGAAGGAGGCTGAATTTCCACTCAGTAAGAGCATGCGGTGTGGCGTGTTTGGTCATGTTTCCTACGGTTCTCCACAATAGCATGTGTTTGAGGCTGCAGTTTTGACCAGCGAGACGAAACGAAAGTGAACTGGAGAGCTCCGCAATGCCGGATGGTTGGACAGGCTTGCATGTTTTCAATGTTTCAGCCTGAACTTAGTAATTAAGTTTTAGAGAGGGTCAAAGAAAATCATCTGCTTTAAATCACCGTAACCCCCGACCATATGCAAAGTTTTGTTGATCAATTAATGACCTCATAAAATTCTACCTTGTGGCGGTAACATTTTATTTAGCCCATAATTAAACTGTAAAGCATAATCATTATGACTTTGGATGTACAGCAATTGTTCTACAGAGTTGAAGGATGCTAAGAAGTTGTGGTGTACCAGGCCACTGCTAAATATGAAATAAGTGCATTTCCAAACAAAACAAGTGTGGGCAACATTTCTTCAACAAACCACATTTACCATTTACACAATTGAGGGTTCATTCTGAATCCTGATATCCATGGAAAAAACATTAATCCATTATCTAACCCGCTTATTCCTGGTCAGGGTCGCGGGAGCCTATCCCAGCATGCATTGGGCAAGAGGAATGCACCCTGGACAGGTCGCCAATCCATCACAGGGCACACACCATTCACTCACATACTCATACCTACAGGGCAATTTAGACTCTCCAGTTAGCCTAACGTGCATGTCTTTGGACTGTGGGAGGAAACCGGAGTACCCGGAGGAAACCCACGCGGACACGGGGAGAACATGCAAACTCCGCACAGAAAGGCCTCGGCTGGGATTCAAACCCGGGACCTTCTTGCTGTGCACGACAGTGATATCCACTGCACCACCGTGCTGCCCCCTGGAAAAAACATTTGTAAATATAGAAACTTTAACACTCAAATCACAGAAGTGGACTCTAAATTAAACAAAAACACCTACTCATATAATTTGGAAATCTAGAAATGATTGATGTAGAGGTAACTGCCGAAATAAAGGAAACACCAACATAACGTTTTTAATAGGGCATTGGGCCACCACAAGCTACCAGTACAGCTTCAATGCACATTGGCATAGATTCTACAAGTGTCTGGAAACTCTATTTGAGGGATGCAACACCATCCATCAACAAGAAATTCCATAATTTGCTGTTTTGTTGATGGAGGTGGAAAACTCTGTCTCAGGCACCAATCCAGAATGTCTCATAATTGGCTTGAGAGCTGGTGACCGAGACAGCCATGGCATGTGGTTTATCGTTTTCATGCTCATCAAACCATTCAGTGAGCACTCGTGCCCTGTGGATGGAGGCATTGCCATCCTGGAAGAGACCCCTCCCATCAGAAATGCCTTCACCACAGGATGAAGGAGATCACTCAGAATGGCTTTGTAGTTATTGGAATTTACCTTGCCCTCTAAGGGGTTGAGTGGGCCTAAACCATGCCAGGAAAATGCACTCCACACCACAACAGAGCTGCCAAAACCCCTAATTTATTCAAATGTTTCCTTCATTTTGGCAGTTACCTGTAGACTTAACAAGATGGACAGCAGGATGCATTACAGATTTAGAGTACTATTTTTAAATTGTGTGTCGGAGCTTTCCACATGTGACAATGGCTTTGTTATGGTAATGTGTGTCCCACTGCAGGTTACAGCTGCAGGTTTGTGCCCCTTGTGTTTTATGTGTGTAAGGTAAGCCTGTAGCACAGAGGAAACCAGAGACGGAGCTGAACTGCATTATGGGAAGGCATCTGTAAGGACTTCCACATAAAGAAAGGAACACTATTTGTAATTGGGCCTCCGCTGTCAAGCGACTCACAATAGATCACAAACTCCATCCACCACACAACTTCCCCGCTCACAGTCAGCCGTGGGCCTTGAGGTTAGGATTTGTCACAAATTTCTGTTTCTTGCGTTAAAGTCATTTTCCCAGTGCTCTGACCCAGTCCTCTGGCGGGGGCCGAGTGTTTGTTTGTGCTTTCACCTTGCTGGGGGGGGGGGGGGGGCAACACTTTGTGGGCGTTTGCTCCGGATCGTTGCGTGGGCTTGTCGAGAGGTCGGCCACCACCTCCTCCACCACAGCTTTTGCCCCCACAGCCCTTCAGGATCACGAATGTTTCCAGAGCTGTCAGTCAGCGGAGAGGGGAGGGGTGCGAAGAGCAGGCCGCGGCGGGTCTTTCGGGTCCCGGCGCTGTCCGCGCGCGATCTGTGAAACGGCCATGAACGCGTCGCCCCCCGTTACAGAGTGTACCGGCTCCGCCCACGCTGGCTGGTTCAAGCTCCGGGAGGCCGCTGTCAGAGGAGGAACGGGAGAAAGCGGTTTCGCTGCATGGGCTGGTTTCCTCCCTCCCTCCCTCCCTCCCTCCCTCCCTCGCTCGCGCGCGGGCCTTCGCTCGAGGCCGCCGAAGAGACGCGGGCGTTAGGAGACGCGGAGCCCACACGGTCACGGGCCATTTGGAGCAATTAATCATAAAAATCCCCCGAACACTCTGGGCGCCTGAGTCACCGGCGGCACTGGATCCGGCTCCTCTTCCAGCACGCGCTCCCTCTGCAGTGCGGTCCGGCGTCCAGCGTGCAGCGCAGCCACTGGTCGGACCCGCAGAGCGCGGTGAGAACGTGTGCTTTTTCGATCATTCGCCCCCCGCAGCAAACGTCCATGTGTCGGCCCTCCTGTCGGCTGTTAAAGAGAGAAGACGGAGAGAACGGGGCGGCGGTAAGTGTTCCGACGTGTCCTCAGATTATGATCTTTGCTTTTCCCCCTGTGAGAAATGTCTCGGGCGGCGCACATCTATTTTTCATTCCTAAAAGAGGAACGAGATGATTTAACGGCTCCTTTAAAAAACATTCTTGGTCCTTGACAATAAACAAAGATTCAAGATTCAAGATTCCCCACATCTGTGACAACAGACGGACATAATGCTTTAATAAAACATCGGAATCTTTTCCCCCTTTTCCTTGACAATAAATCTCCGACGGGTAAATAAATAAAGCCGTGTCAGACATCTTTCTGTAATTTCCTTCCAGTGCGAACAAATAGCTGAGAGTCAGAAATAGACTCGCGTTCATTCACTCTCATTCATTCACATTCATTTTGATATTATCACATATTTAGTATCACTTATTTACCTTCAACGAATGTAAACCCAATTATTATTGTTATGCTGTAGGTGGAGTTATTTTTTACTACTGTTCTAATGGTAAAGACGGCTGATAGATAACAGCTGAAAACAACTTTCAGTTTTTTTTTTCTGTTTAAAAAGAGTAAAAAAAAGAATCTTGCGTTCCTCACTTTAACACTAATATGATTCTTGACTGAGTTCTGCTGATTGAGCTTAAGGGGCGGGGTTGCTGGATTTATGAATTCTGTATACTGTATGGGGACAAGTTGTGCCTTTCAAGTTACCATGTTGCTGCCCAAACCTGCACTCCAGGAGCTAAAACATGTGCCCTCCTCCAATGCACTCACCTGTGATTATTTAGCACCCCACGCTCTACACATTGCTACAGGAGAGTCATAGTCAGCTCGTCACAAAGCCAAGACTCAATCCTGCAACCACAGGGCCCAGTCCGCACTCGCGATGAGTGCCTTTACTGACAGAGACACCCAGGGACAGGCAAGAATAGAGTTTTCCATGGTATCAGGGACATTGCCGTGGTACTGTTTAGCTAAGGTACTTAACCTGAATTGCTTCAGGAAATATCCAGCTGTGTGAATGGATTGTGTGTCAAGAAAACTCTCTGAATGGAAGCTGCTGCTAAATATAATGTCAAATAAGATTCTAATTGAACTACAGTCCGTAAAGGGGGCAAAATTACATATGCCTGATTGATTGATTGATCGACTGATTGATTTACAGGTTAAAATCTCACTACTCTTGGTAGTCATAAATGTTCATACATGTGCAGACATCTGGTCATTGAGGCCTAACACCTGTTTGTGGGAAACGAAGGCAAATTCCAATGAGCCAAACAGTCCAGTGAGCAGTGAGCTCAAACACAACAATCGAAGAGGCATGTTTTCAGTCACCTTAACGAGTTACGCTATTGGCTGGAACAAAAACCTGCGTGCAGTCCCCAGGATCGAGATTGGGATGCCCTGCTGTAATGAATGTCCACTGATCTGTTGTTCTGACATTACGGTAATGGCATTTAACACCTCACCGGACTGTCTGACGGCCACTCCTGGGCCTACAGTGTCTGCTTTGAGCAGGAACAGGCTCATGTTCATCTGAGCTAAACGTTGGGTTACAGATCAATTGAAAGAGAAAAACCGCTACTACTACCATTTTTACTAAAACCCTGATTGTACACGGACCTGCTGTGGTTCAGCAAGGCAGCGCCAATTACACATCTATAAAAATGGATTAAAGTGAAACAGTGCAAAGCAAAGACCTTATCCTAACCAAGATGCAAAGAGGTTCTACTCTGTCGTGGCAACGTTCAATGCCATCATCCTGCTGGGCTGAATCTTGTGACTGGTTGTGATGTCATAATGGGACTGGTTGTGATGTCATAACAAGTAGTTTTAGGAAGGCACATCCTTCCTTGGCCTGGAGGCAGATGCAATTTCTGCTCCTACTGATTACATCACTCTCAGTATTTTTAAACATATATATATATCCGTTTATTATTTTTCACATTTTGGGCATACGTTTTTGAATGATCTGAATACATAAAACGTTAGTATTTTCCCTAGCCTTTCATGCTAGCCGCTTTTTCCCCTCTGTAAAATGGACGTAACGTAAAAACACATGTTCCTGTCTGACTGCTTCCAGAGGGCTTGTTTTCCTTTCCAACACCTGATTAAACACTTTCATCAGGGGGAAAATCAGGCTGATTTCTCCGCACATTTCGGGCCTCACCGGCCGCGTTTGGTCGGGTCGTTGCATTCCTCGATCGCACCACCACTCCGGTCTGTCAGACCTAACCGCAGCAATGTCCTCGCTTTCATTCCCAGATTCTTGCCGCGTTTCTGGTCTTCGAGCAGAGTCCCCGCGCGCCCCCATCCTCCACTGCTCCGCGCGCGCTCACTCTGCGTCATGCCCTCTGCGTTAGCCGCCGCTCCTCTGTTGTTTGACATGACTCAAGTTGTTCGTTTTTCACTCACGGACCTCGACTGTCCCGCTCCTCAAATCGCTTGCACAGCTGAGATTCGTTGAGCCCGTGTCCGTATGAAACGCTGCCGCTAATGGATAGCCGCGTATTTAATAGGCCCCAAATGTGGCTGCTTTCCTTCAACGTTTGACTTTCCAACTGCTGGTGGCGCCCCTTGCCAAATCAGTAATGTGACATTTTTCTTGTCCGGCTATTTCTGTATTTTTTATTCTGTTTCAATTATTATAACATGTGTCTAAATGGTAAAACGACAACGGAGAAAATAAATGCTAGCATCTGCTACTCAAAAGATTTAGTTCGCACAAGTTATGTTATGTTTTTATACAACTTTTAACAAATGACAATGTATCCTGGTGCAATCGGTTTCTTTTGGCTAGAGTGCAAAGCCCTCGAGCTGGTTGGCTGTGAATCTAGGTCCCAACTGAGCTATGGCTTTTGAAAGTGTCACTGGCTTGCTTTAGGGCAGTCAAACATTATGGAGAAATGGCTGTAATAGCTCTCTAATGGACCCATTTTTTTTGTTAGTTTTTATTTATTATTTATTATTTTTAAACAGTCACTTTCATGAAACCTTATATTTATTCGGCAGCTAGAGAGCTCTCCCGCTGACATTCGAGAAACGAATCTTGACACAGCGGCCGGCGTCCTCAGTCCCAACAGTTTGTGAAAGACGGCTTGTTGCCCGTGACGGATGAGAGGGACGCACAGTTCCGCGGGCTGGCTGCTAGCGGTGCCGATTCAGGTCACCAGACAATTCCGGCGGAACCCGTGTTATTGTCGGATTTATCAAATTTCAGTGACAATAACTGCCGCCTGCCGGCGTCGCTAGAGAAAATAACACAACGCGAGTTTACAGTTCCATTCCTTTAAGGATATGTGTGCGCGCGGGGCGACGCGTTCGCGCCCGAAGGCTTTGCCGACCCCAAGGTCATTTGTGACTCTTTTTCAACGTTGGCCTACTTTTTGCCGACCCCAAGGTCATCCGTGACTCTTTTTCAGAAGGACGTTATAGGCCTACTTTTTGAAAGCCTGCGACTGATTGCGCTTGTGAAAAAAAGTAGCCGTGGCCAGTCAACGGTGCGTATATAGGCAGGAATAAAACCATCACAGCCATATCCAATGGATGGTTCACAACACTAGTATATAGTAGTGGCAGCAGTGTTAGCATATTGGTTAGGGAACTGGGCTTGTAACTCAGAGGTTGCTGGTTCGATTCCCAGCACTGCTGTTGTACCCTTGAGCAAGGCACTTAATCTGAATTGCTTCAGTAAAAATATCCAGCTGTATAAATGGATTGTATGTAAAGAAATGTAAACTGTGTAAGTCGCTCTGGATAAGAGCGTCTGCTAAATGCCTAAAATGTAAAATGTAAAAATATAAGAGCATAGACAAAATTAGATTAGATTAGATTAGATTAGATTCAAATTTATTGTCATTGTACAGTACAGGTACAGTACAGCGAAAAGAAGTTTAGTATCTAACCAGAGTGCAAACATGACAGTAAGTGCTACAATACAGTGCTATAGCAGAAGTTATAATGCTAACAGGCACAGTATTGAATAAATACTATAAAGGTAGTTAGGTTGCTATAATTTATATACAGACTAGTGCAGTTATGTATAGTATATAAAATGTGTTCCTTTTTTAGAGAAGTTTTCCTGAACTCTGCTTAAAGGTTTGCCTTTGCTCTGTCTATGCCAATGCGCATTCGAGCTGTTCTGGCGTCTCGTGGTGGCCCAACACCCTATTAAGATGCTTTATGTTGGTGTTTCCTTTATTTTGGCAACTACCTCTACATCAATCATTTCTCCTTTTCCAAATGATATGAGTAGGTGTCTCTGTTTAATTTTTAAATAAATCGAAAGAGCATGAAAACATTTTCAGGGGTCTGCCTCTCACTTGAGTGTTAAAGTTGTCATACTTGCATACAACTGCACTTTCACACATTTAGATTTAGATTTATTTTATTTCTGGAAGAGATTGTTTTGGATAATTATGGATTAATTACACCACACCACACCACAAGGCATCATGGGATATGATTGAGTGCTGCAGCGGTAGCCACCCAGCTAGCTCTGGGGTTTCAAACTTCAGAGCTGTTATGATTCTCGGGACTTTGGAATAACAGTGCTCACCACATCAGAAACCTCAAAAACCTCTTTCAACCAAACTTTTGTTTTTTGGCGGAGGCAGCCAGGGTAGCCCAGTGCCCATGTGCAATTCATCAGGGGCTCTCAGCTACAGCGAGCACAAGCGTCTGCAAGGGAAATAACAACCGAGCTGCCACACGCTGCAGAGCTGGCTGTACGTACCACTCCGCTGCGCCGGAGACGCGTCAGTGTGCGTGACTTACGCACGTTGCGTAATGCCGTGTGATTAATGGGGCGAATTGAGCTGTACAGGGCCGGCGATGGCGTGTCATTAACTATGGGAGAAATGTTAAAAATCTCTTGGGGGAACGGTCGTTTTGAGAAAGAACAAACAAAAATTGAAGAAGGCGAAGAGAACCCAGGATAATTATGCTGAGAACTGATTCAATGCTTCAAGATTAATGGGCGCACTTCAAATGAATCTTCTGTGCATATCATGTGCATGTGGTCTTTTGCAAACCTTACTTTCAAGGGAGTTTTTCCTTGCCACTGTTGCCTTTAGGCTTGCTTTTGTGGGGGGTCTAGGCCTGGGTTCCCCCTCTGTTAAGCGTTTTGTTACAATTCAATTGTGAAAAGCGCTATACAAATACATTTGATTTGATTTGATTTGGAGTCCACGAATGGGAAAAAAACGTACCTGTTGGGGCTTCACAGTGGACACCAATGTTCGAGTTTCATTTTGTGAGCTTGACATCTTACATCAGGAAAACAAATGCAAATCTTCCATCACAGAATCATTTTTCCAATGATTTTTCCTGATTCTAAACTGGGAATGTAGTCACTTAAAGGGGAATCGCAGCAAAAGGGAAATTGAATCATTAAAATACTTTTAAAACCTTTCTTTTTCCATTTCTGGCTTGGTTTTGGAGAAGAAAAACCCCAGCAAGCGGCGTAGGTGGAAGTTGAGCGGCGCTCAGGAAACATTTTTAGCTTTTTTCTTTCAACTGATTAAGGTTAGGGTTTGGGTAGAGTTTCACGACCCTTTGGCGGCCTTGTTTAGCTTCCATTCCACGAGTCGGTCACGAAAACTAGCCTCGTAAATCAGCAATGAAACTGTTTTCTCGGTGCAATTCTTATGCGATTTCACGTCATGCACATTGTCTCGATATATCAATCCCTCATATGTTCTCAGCATAGTATCAAGTTCCGTCTTTGTTCTTTCGATCCGTTGTTACTTACTGACGGAGCCGCTGTACTCGTGGCACAGCGTCCTGAAGACTTCGCCTTAACGAGATGCAGAGCGCGCGCACTGTACGAGTGGTCCATCGCAACCACCGCGTACTGTCCATAGCAACCATTTATCGCAGAGAGCGAATTAACTCCCAATTGAACGCCCATCAATACCAAAACATTACGATGAATTTTCATTCAGCAACTGTTTGAAAATTGCGTAATGACGAACCCCACTAAAATATTGCTTCAAAATGTACTTGGAAAAAGGGTTTACTCTGTTGCATCGGTGTCAATATTAAGCTTTTTTGTTTTGTTTGCTGTTTCCCATGTATTATGACACCCCCTGTTTTTTTATCACAGTTAATTTAATACATTTAGTTTCATTAAACAATATTATATTAGTACATGCAATGATCATTTTAGTTCTTTGTTTACTGACATCAGCTTTTCCTCCATTACTGAGTGAGTGATGCACTGTGTCATTTATTGCAGAGAGACCGTGAGGAAACAGACACCGAGACAGAAGCTGCTTCAAAGTCCGGCCAGCACCTCCAGGCCTAGTGTGAACAGGTCTGTACGCCCTGAGAGTGAAGCTCCATATATTATATTATATTATTATATTATCATTTACAGTGTACGTTTTAGGCGTTTAGCAGACCCTCTTATCCAGAGCAGTGCACTTAAAATGGCAACAACAATTACAGCTAGAGAGAAGAGAGATCGGTGCAGCGACAACACAACAGATGCCATCGTGGACAGATCGTGGACACCTCGCTTTGATTCCGTTCCTTGGACCTGAAGCTGCAAACACAATGTTACATACAGGTAACTGCCAAAATAAAGGAAACACCAACAGTGTTTTAATAGGGTGTTGGGCCACCACAAGCCACCAAAACAGCTTCAGTGCACCTTGGCATTGATTCTACAAGTGCCTGGAACTATAGGGGTAGAGGGATGCAACACCATTCTTTCATGACAAATTCCATCATTTGCTGTTTTGTTGATGGTGGTGGAGAACGCTGTCTCAGGCGCCGCTCCAAGGAATGGAAGAGACCACCCCATCAGGATAGAAATGCTTCACCACAGGATGAAGGTGATCAATCAGAATGGATTTGTATTTATTGGCGTTCACCTTGCCCTCTAAGGGGTTAAGCGGCCATAAACCATGCCGGGAAAAAATGCACCCCACGCCACAACGGAGCCGCCAGAACCCATCATTCACTCACACGTTTCCTCCATTTTGGCAGTTACCTGTACACTTTTGGAAAAGGAATAAACGCAGGTGTGCTACTTCCTGCTGAGCTAGCCCTGCTCCTCAAGTGCAGGTAACCCCTTCAGGGGGGAAAGAAGGCCCACTCCTCTTTTATATATCAACTTCTAGACGGCGTACGCGGTCGGAGGAGCGCACAGCCAATTCCAGGGCCGTTCCTTGGGGCTGAATTACCTTCTCCACCTGTCCACTTGAATGAGCACAGCGGCTCAGCAGAGCTCTCTCCGCCTGGGCGCTCGCCCGCTCGTCCCGCCCGGGGGCCCCCGGGGTCACCGCGCGGCATTTCGGTCTCCTCCCGCTCCAGCGCCACAAATGTCAGGGAAACGTGCGCCATTAAAGGAAATCGATGCGATGAGAAAAATACATACAGCGAACCGTCCACGCGGGATCATCGGCGGCACATCGAGACTACGAGGAGGGCGCCTTCCGCCGCCCCCCGTGCCAAACATGTGGCGACCAACTGGGCCGCGGGAGGAATGAGCCACACAGGCGGGTAACCGCGGGAGAGGCGGTGATTGACGGCGCAAGCTGCGTTCAAATGGTCCACCTGCAGTTGCCTTTAATCCAGCCAACGGCCAAATATCTAGAGACAGGATTTTTTTGATTATGCCAATATGAGTCTTATGAATGCCGTAAAAGGCTGGTCTATGCGATTGTGATAAACATATTTGTATTGAGCACACAGTGGGCTGGGTAGCAGTCAGGCGTATCATGACAAATCGAAGTGGACAGCAACCTGCAAAGACGTACATTAACGGCGAACACGTGTTCTCAATTCCATTAAAAAAAGCAATCCCAGAAGAGAGATTTATATAGTATATTTCACATTCGTATAAACAAATAAAAAACAGCAATGCCATTAAAAAGCTGCGTGCCATGGAACTTTTATTCCATAAAATCATTAACGAGGGCATGAACCAACGAGTCACGGATCCCATTGGACGCAGCCGGGGCAACCCAAAGCCCCCTGTGTTTATGAGGATGTCGGGTTCGGGAGAGAGTCTCTCCCCCTCCGCGCATGGCAGTGGTGTCCGCTGCACTGGAGTCACTCGCTGGACTTTGACTCAGTCACATCTGCGCTAATGGCAGCCCCTCACCCAGTTAAACCACAAACACGTCCGCGAGCGTGTTCTGTGGCCTTCTCTCCGCGGTGAGAGGCATTTCAATTAATCCCTCAAAACTGAGGAGGCAGAACGGGAAGGACAGGCATCTCCCCACTGTGCACTCTCCAGCATGGGGATGCATGAAAGGTCCCAGGTCAAAGGTCACGGTGACTGTGTGCATAGGTAAGTGTGATTGACACTATTAACAGCTGGCAAGAGATGCCCTTTCCATCGTCAAGATCACGTCAAAAATGACACTCCATTATAAAAGCTTCAATCACTAGTCTCATCTGTCCCAGAGGGTACAATCATTTACTTGAAAAATATAAACATTTGACATGTAACACCCATCAAAACTGTTAAATTGTGATGCACTTTCATTCAAAAGTGCTGTTATGTAATGACGAACCGCACTAAAATATTACTTAAAAAATGTAATGGTTTACTCTGTTGCATTGTGTTAATATTAAGCAGGATTTTTTTGGTTTACTGGTCCATGTCATGACACACCCCCATTTTTTTTTGCCGCAGTTAATTTAATACATTTAGTTTCATTGGGCAATATTATGTTGGTGCATGCATTGCCCGTTTTAGTCCTTTGTTGACAGACATCATCTTCGTCCTCCATTGCTGTGAGAGAAACCGCAGGCTCCGCCCCCCTGTCAGCCTTCTATATTGTTGCCAAGGAGACAGAGCTTGGGTCACACAGCTCCAGGTAATTAGCTCCCCTGCAAAGAGATCAGCACCTTTGGCAGGAAAGTGAAATGCATGAAATATCCGACATTTCTTTCCTCATTAAAACGCGCACAGGGCTCTAATCCACTGACACAGAGATATGCCAGAAATACTGTGCACGTCAAAATGATCTACGGCCAGGAAAAACCACATTGAGTGACCCGTAGACTAATACGGTAAACATGGCTAATGGATAAATTCACTTCTTGATATGGCAGAAAATACATTGCTCTGCGGGTGTACTTTTTACATGCATTTTTATAGTGCATGTAAGAACTATATATGTATACACTAATGACCGATTGTTTTGGTCTTGTTTGCAAGGTGGCCAAGGACAAAGGGTAGGTAGGTGATCTATTTATTTGTTAATAAAAAGTGAATATTTTATTTGCACCACGCTGGGAAAATGGCTATAGCCGCCACACTGGAATTTCATTTCATTGTTTCTGGTTTGTTGAGGGTGGTGGGACTGAACGACAGAACCCTTTGGTCTTGTTGCTTGGCTACAAAATTCAATATGGTGACCAGATTTTGACATTAAAAACAGCCCTTAAACTTTGCACATGTATTCTTCATACCGTAACACAAATCTTTAAAAGTTACATTAGCTGGTTCAGCCAATAGTGTATTTTCCGGGGTTTTTAATTTTGTATCCTTCTAAATTGCTGCTCACATTTGTAGTCGTAGTGTCAAAGGGCCTCTTGTGTCTTGCAGTTTCATGGTTAGTCAGCCAATCAAATCTCAGTATTCTAATGTATAAAATTCAATGAAGGATAACTCAACTACAGATTGAGAAATGTTGCCAGATTTGTGTCCATACATGTGACAATTCTATAACAGTGTAACTAATTAGAATGTATTTCGTGAAAAATACATGGTACTCACAGCCAGTAGAATATCCTAGTAATATCCTCTAACACCCATGTTTTGATGTTGTACAAAAAAACGAAGAAATGTTCCACTCATGAACCACTGTATCTATTTCCATGGCATTCAGCACACATGATCTGTGTGTTCCCAGAAGTTTGTTGGTTAAATAATATCAATCCACAATCCAATCAATTTTATAGCAATGTATATGAAAATACAAATGGGAATATTTCACTCACTGTTGGAAGTTTCAGGAAGTTTTCATCCCCAGTCCAAAATTGTTTCCAAATTTGACTCAAGGTCAGTTAAATACAGATCGCAAATGCAATTAAAAATGTTTAGAAAAATGCAATTAAAAATGTTAGAAAAAAATTCAATTAAACTTTTTTCTTTTCATTGAAGTTACAATATTTTACAGCAGGTGTCGGTCTAGGATCATTGAATAAGGCCTTTCGCTACACTTCAGGGGATGTTACAATGACCCGATGAGCAGACATGTTTATATCGCTTAATAACTTTTTTAATAACAAAAATTATATTATTGTAGCTTGCGACTCTAAAATGGAAGTACCATCTCTCCACTCTAGCTTCTCTGTTCATTCACATTATTTATAGAATTAGTAGAACAGGGACTCGGTCTCAATTTGCAAAGACTTTTGAGTCAATACAGTTATTCAACTCAGGTGTCAATACCTTTCTGGCTCCACCTCTGTTTCCAGATCAAAATGCATGTATCCATATGACAAGATGCTTCCAGGTTACATGCAAACATGTTGAAAAGCTTTTTTTTTTTTTTGCAACATGCTTGATCACATTTTGACCATTCTTCCATGTTGAAAGACATCAATTATTAGCATAATAACATAGATTTCAGCTTTCTCCTTCAAGTCTTTTAAATTAAATTATGGTCATACTTTGCATTTTATATTAGCATCCACATGCTATTGTTTATTAGTTGTGTAATCAGTTTGGGGAAATACTGGCATCAATGGCATTTTTTTACCTGGATAGCAATGGCGTTTCCTACTTTCCTCACTAATGTTCTTCCTCACGTAACCTGAGAGCGTTGCCAGATTCCACTCAACCAAATTTGCTTAATTTATTGTTTTTAGATGTTTTTAGATCATAGATCATAGATCATCTAATGCCCATAGATCCAAGACCACGCCCAGAACCGTTCCCAAGAGTGTGTTCACACGCCAATAGCCTTCCTCAGCACTCCACGTATCTCATCTCACGTTTGGCATATTTATCAGGCACGGCCTTTATATTTGTCCAAGTGCCTGTTATGGCTCTTGGTCCGTGGCCATGCCTAATACGGTCGCTTTTTTTCAGACATCAATAACTTTCGACAATTTACTCATTCCTCGACACATGTCTCCTTCATAGCCTGTCGGTCTGCATACACTGGCTGTCATAACTGTCAGTATCTGGCAATCCCCATCATTCTCGATATGAGCGTGCCAAACATTGAGTCATAACGATAAAGTACTGCTCTGATTCCAGCGCTACCCAATGGATGTGCTGCCCAAATCTGAACCGAATTGAGCGTTTATGGAATACTCTGGGACAGTGTGTTTTCCACTTCCATCGGCTAAGTGTGAGTTGATTGACTTTCTTGTGCGAGAGTGGTGCCATATTCCTCCTGCAGAATTCCAGACGGCTGGGTAGACTCTATGCGATGGCGTACACAGGCTTTAGTTGTGGTTTCATCTTAAGGAACCCTAAAATGACTGTCATCCAGCTGAGCCCCCCCCACCTTCCCCACCGGCCCACAATGGTTAACTCTGCAGAATGGTTAACTGATGACATCACTATCCAACACCCACAACAGGCTGCAATGAAGTGGCTATGCACCACATTAGTTTATAGAGACATGTCTAAAGCGGAACGTCATATACTATAAATCTACATCAGATATGTACTTGCTACAATATAAATACGTAATAAATGACAAACGATGGTAATATTACGTGTAAACCCCTAGACCCCAGTTTTAGGTTCTGTCACTCATGTGCTTAAAAAATGAGCTGGGAAAAATAAATTAGTCTACATTTTTCCCCCCCTACTAACTCTAATTTTTAGGATGTACAATATAAATCAGTTTAGCGGTAATGCGTAACAGAGTTGGCAATAATCGTGCCTGGCAACACAAGACCTGGCAACGCAAAGACTCCGCTTTCAAATAAACGCTCTGACCGAATGGCACGAAGTTGCTTCAAGATGTAGAAGCGGCGAAATGCAACGCAGGTGAGGAGAACGCTCTCTCCGTTCAGATGTGACGTTGCCATCCAAAAAGCGCCTTGCCAACCTGTCAGATGCTGTTTCTCAAACACACTTTGTTTCGATGGGTTTCAAAGAGCCCGCAAACATTTGAAATATTCTTTTGAGATGTCTCCGTAATTTATCTGCCTGCTCTTTTTCTCCTTTTCTAATCGGATCAGAGCCACTTTGCTCTGCTCATGGCTGTTTTATCTGTTGCTCACGCGGTTCATCAGCCACATTAGATGTCTGGCCTCGTGAGCGTCAGTCTGACTGTACTATCAAATGGCAGCTGCCGAGGCCCTGTAGTGTGTATCTTACAAAAACCCTCACTCTCATCCTCATGGTATAGATGTGCATATCCTCAAATACAAACATAAGGCACGCACCCACACACACATACACATGCAAACGCACTTACACATACACACACACATTTTTATTTTATTTTATTTTTTTTATTTTACATACTGAACTGATTGATACTGTGCCATTAAACCAGCTTTGAAAACACTCAGTTTGTGCACACACACAAGCACACACAGATGCACAAGCACACACACACACGCACACGCATACATACACACAGCAGAAACATACCCGTATGAAACACTATGGTAACAGTTCCCATGGCATTTTTCTTTTCTTTTTTTTAAACTGAAGGCTGATTGATACTGTGCTGATTGATCAATGCTGATGTTGTCTGTGTATTACTAATGTAAATTACTGCATATTGCTAAATGTAGCTTTTAGTCCTGCCTCGTACTGTACTGTATTGTGTTGTCATGTCAACATCTCCGTCCTTCCTGCACCAAGTTGATGCTTGTCCATGTGAAAAACACACTGTTGTCATAGCAAAATCAGTGTTCAGTCAACAGCTCCAACAACCCTAATTAACTATATGTATTTAACACTGCGCAGTCATTTAGATAATAGTTGCACAGCATTTACATTTAAAATCTGAAAATCACCAGTCTCCTCCTGAAGCCATTCCAGCACCAGTATAGATTTTTATTTTTATTTTTTGGGGAAAAGGACAGATAATATTCAAACTAATCCTTGCAATTTCATACAAATCTGTTATTAGTTTGTATAAATTGTTTTTATTAAAATGTGAAAATGGTTAGATATATTTTTGCACTCTTCTACCATCTTTTTACAGTATTATTCAGTTTTTCAACAAATTAGAATACTTTGGACTTTGAAACATACCAGTGCACTGATGAATTTCATGAGTTCCACGTGCCATGGTTTTTATTAAAATGTCTTATTTATAGCAAGTCGTTTAGCCATTGTCACCTGTGTTAAATCATACTGGAAACTGGAAGCCATTAGAACACACAAAGCCAATGTTAAGAGACATCATTTAGAGCCAAAATGGCAGCGACCAGCAGCCCATTAGTTCCTATTCACACTGGTGGTTCAAAAACATTGTTAGCAGCTTCATAGGTTCAGTAGTCAGTCGACCAGTTTTGGTAAAGGATAGAACTTCAACACTCTTCATCTATAATAGTTTTCTTTGTTTTGGATTGTTCATATAACAATTGTTGTGGGCAACTTCACTCGCTAGACAAAGTCATTTGCTCATAGTGCTAGTGGTGACAGAGATCAGACTGTAAATAAGTCATTCAACAAATAGTGTCATTTGCGTCCTTCTAACATTTTAAATGCACAATAGGCAGTAATATTTTAATTAAAAACATTGCTGTATAAGGTAAAGTGTCTTCTATCATGAAATGCATGTGCATTCTAAACTGAAAACAATATTAAAAAACGTTGTTTTACCCTTGAAAATATACATTCTGACATGTCCCTCATCATTGTATCCATATTCTATTTGAAATATAATAATTAAAATCCTCAAATAATCAGCTAATTTTAGTATTGTTAGTATTTGTCCTTTTATGCTTAAAACATGTCTTTTTATGATCAATTCATGATAAGTGATTCGCATTTACTGCAAATATGCCACAAGTCACATGATCAACAGGAAATGGCATCAATCTTTTGGAACATCATGGCGGGAAGAAAAATAATCCTCTTATTAATTTTGTCTAGTTTTCATTATTTTGTTAAGTATTGGCTGAGAACGTCGAGCTCAACCTTTCAACCCTGTTACCCAAAGTAGAGATATACGTTACCCCAACATTACTACTGCTGTGTATGACCATATCCAAAAAACATAATCATTTGTTAGCTAGTTAGCCATGGCAACTTGGCTAACTTTATCATGTTCAAATATTTATTTTGATGCTGATCCGAATAGAAGGTTTGATTGGATCATCTGCAACCTTATCAATGGTGAGTACATTGTTTGAAGTGGATCAACATAGTTACAGAACCGTAGCAGGTATCAAAGCATAGGTCAAGATAATGGTCTAGAAGCTTGTGTAAATATTTTTCGGCTTTTTGCCAACTGTCATCTCTCACTTAAAATATCATTCCTTGGGTTTAATTTTTAAACTAACACCAGCGTACACATTGGTCGTTCAGGCCTGGGGCTGGGTATGTACTGGTAAATGATAAAGATAAGACAATGTCATGTCATTTAATAAAAAGGATTCTCATTTTACCGGTCCACTCTAAATCAATTCTGAGAATAGCTTGTAGGCCTACCGTATTAAATGCACTGTAAATCGAACGCCATTTGTATTCACTTTGTTAAGGCGCGCGCGGAAGACACCGTTTGCTCAAATTTAGCAACGGAAAGGCGCGCGACAGTAAATTAAATTTAACACCGAAACCCTTCCCGCCACCCCTAACACAGTCCTGCCCAACGCACAGGGAGTGTAGCTGATGCGGCCATATTGATTTCGACAATCTAAGGTGATTTGCCGCTGCGCGGTGGTGCAGTCACCTTTTCAAGGTCAATGTTATTTGTCCGAGTCGCGTCTATCTGTGCCGCGATCTCGTGGAGGTGGTGACGGACGCGCTAGAACGCTGCATAGGGAGGCCGTGCCCGAGGGGAAGCGAGGGGGGCGCTGGGGGGGTCAATTATTACCTGGAACCAAGCCATAGGAAAGCGTTAAGACGAGAGTCATGACTTTAACGGGGAAAAAAAAGAAGAAGACTATTGGAAGTAAGTCTCAAAGTCATTGCGTCCTCTGATGCCCAGATAGTCCTGTGCCCACTATCCATCCATCCATCCATTGTCTAAGCCGCTTATTCCTGGTCAGGGTCGCGGGGGGGGGCTGGAGCCTATCCCAGCATGCGTTCGGGCGAGAGGCAGGAATACACCCTGGACAGGTCGCCAATCCATCGCAGGGCACACACACCATTCACTCACACTCATACCTACGGGCAATTTAGACTCTCCAATTAGCCTAACGTGCATGTCTTTGGACTGTGGGAAGAAACTGGAGTACCCGGAGGAAACCCACGCGGACACGGGGAGAACATGCAAACTCCGCACAGAAAGGCCCCCGGCCTGGATTCGAACCCGAGACCTTCTTGCTGTGAGGCGACAGTGCTATCCACTGCACCACCGTGCCGCCCCCTGTGCCCACTACATCCACCCTAATATAAAATGCTCAACTTTAAAGAGAAGGAGGGGGAGGTCGTACACTGTTTTAACACTCAATAAACCTTTTAGGGTATTTCATGAATATTGCAGGATATAGAGAGGTGGCAGCATTAACAAGTCTTCATTGCGTTTGAATGTATTTGAAGAAACTAAAAACCAAGTGTGAGAGGAAATGGCTCTGGTAACTGTTGTCTAATGCAATATGTGTATTTATGTCAATTGATGTTCTATACTGTAATACTATTGTTCTATACTTTGTACTATAGTCTTGATGTTAGTCGTTTCAATTAATGGTAAAAATCTGACTGGCACTCGTTATTCAATAATCATAATTAGTAGCCTATACGCATGCAAAGGAAAAGGCAATGCTCAAATTGTCATCTCTTCAAATCCGGTAAGGTTTCCACGAAATTTAATTGAGATGAACTAAGGCTCGTCTTCGAATAAATCCTATTGCTCGATTCTAAAAACAAGTCTTGTAAGTGGAAACATCAATCACCGTTCGGCTTCAGAAACGCAGGGCATAAATACAAGTACTATTACGACATTTTTTGGACAGGATGAAAACATGTCGGTACAGTAACACGTACAGCATTAAATTCATATTCTGGGGGATATTGCGCGAAGCGTGGAATATGCTCCCTTTGATGCGATGCACCTCCAGGATGTGGATTATGGCACATGGACCTCAAAGGCTGAAAATCGTCTCGGAGTGATTTGTGGGGGAGTGGCGGGGTATTACGGTACATTTGAATGCAGCGGGTCTCCGTGGCGTGTAAGAGCACTTCACGCGATATATGCGGCTGGCTGATTTATCATTTACATATGTCGAGATGTTTTACAGCAAACCTGATGACCGGCGGAGTAATCCCTTGTGTTCGCCGAGCACAAAGGCCTTCTGAAGTGAGCGCACAAGAATGGAGAACAAAACTGTTCTTTCGGCCCCGGCCGGGGCGGATTTGCATCAGATTACGTCGGCGATCTGGAACGGTGGCGTAAATCTGCGGGTCGCTCTTTGGTAGCCTACACCGCACGGGAGTGCCTCCTGTATTTTACATTTTTTATTATTATTATTATTTTTGTTTTTAAGTGAAAGACATGAAACGACTCTTTTTCAGTTATTCGTCGCTCTCCCAAGACTGATTGAAGTGTTAATATGAAGATGAAGAGAATTTTAAAGATTTTTTTACATTTTTTATGAAGAGCCCCCCCCCCCCACACACACATTTCTGAAATTGCGCTCCCAAGTTTGAGGCGAAGAGGGACAGGAGAAAGCCCTCGCGAATGAAAGAGTCTGTGTAATCTCTTGTTAATCCTTGTTAAATAACATTACAGCGGGGGGTGAAAGAATTATAACCGCCATGCGCTGCCCTCATTAGGCATTTTTAAAATTGATTTAATCTGGAGCTGCGTCGCCATGGTTTCACATGTAGAATGCATGCTTACATTTTTATTTTTATTTTTATAAATAAAAAATTATGTCAAAACTTAAAACATGTTTCACGCTGGACTGTGCTTCATTATTATCTTATTTAGAAGCAATTGAAATACCCCGATACCTGCTGGCACACAAGAAAGTAACGTACTGGGTGACTGTATTTTCTATCATACGTTTTCTCATTAGCTTGGCTCCGTCCACCGTATTTGATTCAGTAGTAAACATAATGGGGCTATATGTAAGAATAGTCAGCCATTGCTCATTGTTGTGCTAATATACCCTGACAGAATTTCTTAAAGACTCATAAAACCACAGTATCCATAACCACTATAATACTGCTTTAAGAAGTGGGAAAACAGTTCAACAAAACAGAATTTTTTGGATTCCATGTCTTTACTGAACTACTGGACAAGCAATGATCGATGCCATTGGCATGAATAAATGTCTTCACCGATGTAACAGAATAGTTCTGTTTAAACCTGTGCACTTAAAATCTGTCCACAACAAATTATTCAATACCTTTTCTAAAGGCAACGGCAGGGATATTCTTTTCTTCAAAATGATCACTTGTTTGGCGATTGGCTGTCCGCCCCAGGGAGGGGGAGGGAAGCCGACAGGGCGTTTGCTGCGCACAGGCGTGGTTCTGTAGTACCGGGTTGCGGTCTACGGCATGGCGGGTGCCTTCTCGGAGGAGACGATACTTCACCCTCGTTACTACCGGTCACAGGGCTACGGCAGCGAACTCACATTACAATGGGGGGATTGACTTGAAAATAGCGGGTGTAATTGGCTACCAAATTGGGAGAAAATGGGATAAAATCAGAAACAAAAAAAATTGCACAGTTGAAAAATTGTCTCACTTTAATTATGTAATATTTATTTCCCCACCGGCCTTCTCCCCTTCTTTATGCTCATGTGAATGCCTTTTATTCTGTCCTTTAAGTGCGACTGTGGCCGGGAGAGCTCCATTCAAGGTCAAAACATGGAGCTGCAGAAAAAGCCACATCCATGTGTCTGTTCCACAGACCACAAAACTTGTTTTTTTATGTTGGTGAGAAAATCTGTATCTATTCATCAATAGTAAATAGACTGATGCGACTGATGTATGTTGTTCCCCCAAAATAGACTGGAAACCATAATATTCCCCACAATTTATTTTCTGGTGAAAAATGATTTCATGAAAGTGGTGATGATCCTGAGTTGGGAACATCAGAGATTCTCTTGCATATTGTCAAGCCATCTGAGATACAATTAATGAGAGAGAGCCCTCGTCTGCTCTTTGAAATTCCATTTCTGCTGCCTTAAATAGTGCATGCCAGGGCCCTGAATTAATTTCCCTTGAGCAAATTTAAATTTCAAAGTGAATATCAATGTAATGCGAGCATTCTCTCCGGGACGAAGCCGATATCTGTCCACTGGAACGTCCCGAGTTCATTCTGCAATGGACTGTTGATTTGATGACAGAAAGATGACATCACCTGCCAACAGACCTATGACATCACCGCCACTTCAGGTTTCACTTTTTTCTTTTGTTTGTTTTCCCCAAAGAGTCGTCTGTCATCCCTGAGATCAGAGCCTAATTTAGGGCCACGGTTTATGTTATTTTTTTCTTCTTCTCCCAAAGCCAACACTGATTGAGCATGCACGCTTGGACTAAAACAATAATGGCTGCTCTGTAATTGGGGACGCAAACAGAGGCATTGAAAAGCCAGTTGCGGAAATGCGCTGTACTTTTCATTTCCTAAATGGTTTGTTGTCGCTCTTTTTCTAATTGATTTTGCTTTTTCCTCAGGGCCCCGGAATCCTGGCTCACCTCCACATGGCCAGCATTTCGAATCAATCCTAATTATTATTCAAAGAGGAAGTGGCTTATTAGAGCTGCATGCGGAGTGTAACTGGCATCGCAAACTGCAGCCCGCTTCTTAAATGGAAACGGGAAAAATATAAACGAAGGCATTGAAGGAGAGTGCTTTGGCCGCTTGTGAACGATTCGGAACAAGCTGGTCAGATATGATGAAGTGCACAGTCGTCGACCTCAATAACAACACTTTGTTTGGTGTTTTATCACGGCTTAAGGAAAAAGGGGTGCTCACGCCCAAATTAAGGAGGCGCAGACTGACGGGGAACAAACATCTGAAAACAAAGCAATGAGGAAACAAAGTGCGGCCTTCTTTATTTAATTGTTTTATCGAATTATTGAAAGGTAACGATCACTACATACCTGAAATAAATTCCCATTGATGTGAGTAGTGGGATCTGTCTATAATCCAACAATAATGTGGAATTAAAAAAATGTTTTGTTGATCTTATAAGATGAACATTTTCATCTTATCTGGAAGTAAATACATCCATTATTAGCTCTTCAAATTAAGCCTAAATTATGGTTCTGTTGCAGTGAACCGCGTTAAGTGGGTCAGCAAAGCACAAGTCCTTGTTTACTTTGGCCTTTTCTTAAAACCGCGTGAACGGCAAACAATTTGCTATCGGCACGAAACAAGAGCTTCGGCTCCAAACAAGCTAATTGCGAGAACTCGCTGAATGTCAAAACTAATCGTTGGAAGTATTTATCGCTTTAGAACCCGGCTGTTCAGCAAACGATCCATATTTGCTTTGCTTTCCCGTCTGAGTGGGCCATTGCCATGCATGACACATAGCCGACACTTTGTGTTTGTTTGCATTTTGTTGAGTAATACCAGTAAATGGAGGCTCAACTTTCTCAGCGAAAGTTTTCCACGTTCTTGCCAAGAAAATGGCAATCAGTGCCCGTGCTCTGCATGACTAACCGAAAACGTTAAGACAGCGGATTGATAAAAATGCAAATCAGCCCCATTAGTTCAATCTGCTGCATAAAACGAGTGGTCAGTTGATGGGGTTTTTTTGTCGTCAATTGATCAGATGAGATGTTAAACTGCGGTACTGACACACTGAACTCCTCTCTCTCAGATGAGATGTTAGCCTTTAGCTCAAATGGCATATGGACAGGGTACTGACACACTGAACTGGTCTACAGCCCCTCTCAGATGAGGACGTTAAACTGTTGTCTCACTGACACACTGAACTGGTCTCTCTCAGATGAGCTAAGTGGGACTGGCGTTAAATTTTGGAATCTGTTGGCAGACCGGGAGAGGGCACTCTTCCACAGAGGCCGAGTACTGACACACTGAACTGGTCTCTCTCTCAGATGAGACGTTAAACTGCAGTTGACACACTGAACGGTCTCTGTCAGATGACACGTTAAACTGCGGTACTGACACACTGAACTGGTCTCTCTCAGATGAGACGTTAAACTGCGGTACTGACACACTGAACTCTCTCTCTCTCAGATGAGATGTTAAACTGCGGTACTGACACACTGAACTGGTCTCTCTCAGATGAGACGTTAAACTGCGGTACTGACACACTGAACTGGTCTCTCTCAGATGAGACGTTAAACTGCAGTACTGACACACTGAACTCCTCTCTCTCAGATGAGACATTAAACTGCGGTACTGACACACTGAACTGGTCTCTCTCAGATGAAACATTAAACTGCGGTAATGACACACTGAACTCGTTAAAGAAGAGTAGGCCCTTCCCAGGCATCCTGGCATCATTCCCTACCTGGCTCTCAATCTGGACTTCTTACCATCCCCTAGATTTACTGTATAAATACACTCCCCCTCTTTACCTCAGCCTTTGTGCGTGTGTGTGTGTGTGTGTGTGTGTGTGTGGAGTGTTCTGGCCTCCCATCTTTACCTCAGCCTTTGTGTGTGTGTGTGTGTGTGTGTGTGTGTGTGTGTGTGTGTGCATGTGTGTGTGGAGTGTTCTGGCCTCCCCTCTTTGCCGATATGTGTGTGTGTGTGTGTGTGTGTGGAGTGTTCTAGCCTCCAACCTTAACTCAGCTGCTGTGTGTGGAGTGTTCTGGTGCCAATTGCATTACCTGACCGCTACAAATTGGCCGCAGTCAAGGTGACGGTGGTTACTCCACTCACAGGAAATGTCTTCATCCATGGTGGGTGAATATATAAGGTGTAAATAACTATATAAATTATTAGTATTATTTATTTATTTGTTCGTTTTTTCACAATGACAGCAATACAATAATAGCAATAATAGTGGTTCTGTGTGGTTCAGTAGGTAGGGCATGGTGCTGACAACGCTTAGGTTGTGGGTTTGATTCCCACTGGGACCACGTATACTAAATAAAAATGCATGCATATACATATGCAGTATACTACTGTAAGTCGCTTTGGATAAATGCATCTGCCAAATGGCATATATTATATAGCAATAGCGACAATAATACCACTACTACTACTACTACTACCAATAATAATATTAGTACTACTACTAACAGTAATGATAAAGGAGGCACCGTGTTGCTGCTGCTGTTCCCCCGGTGGCCACACGCAGGCCTGCGTCCTGTCTGTCAGTGCAGTGTCACAGTAATCGAGGGATTTGTAATGCGGTGCAGTGAGATGATGTGGTTCCCATTGCAGCCGAATCCCTGGGGCTTCTGCAGCATTACGGGTCTCAGTGAAACCTGCTCTCGCACTTTCCTGTCAGTCTGGCATGGGAGCGAGACGCCCTCCGGGGCTTTTTATGGAGATCGTTTTTAACGAGGTTCAGCGGGGGAAGGATCATACCTGAACTCCAGCCAGTCCCTCCATGTATCACAGTCTGAACACACTTGTAATAATAATATTAATAATAATAATAGCAATAATACTACCAGACCGGCCCCAGACCGATCGGGGGCGGCGTTTGGCTGTCTGCCCCAGCGGGAAGGGGGGGAGGGTGAGCTGGCTCGAGTACATCGAGGAGCAGGAAGAGGGTGTCCGTGGTCGGGTTCCGTCTCGGAGGAGGTGGATCTACCGGCCAGGAAAAATTGGCTCGTTACCCGGAGGATGGGCGGCGGACTCGTAGGGGGAGGGTGAATTGAGATAAATGGAGGGTATAACTGGCAACCAAATTGGGAGAAAAATGACAAAAACAAATAGAAACTATAAATGTAATAATAACAATAATAATAATAACACACTTTATTTGTTTAGCACCTTTCATACAACACAGCCTAAAATGCTTTACAGGTTAGTGATGAGACGATCGGAACATACCGATAAAGTCATTAGACATTCACAATGCTGATTCTCCTGCCTCCTCCCCATGGGGGGGTTGGGCTCCTACCTTCTCTGTAGACTCTACACTGAAGCACTACAGGATCTGGCAACCTGCAGCCTGCATCATCCGCCTGATCCTCCACAAGCCCATGAACTCCATTTCCCATGGTTCCATCCTTGTCTCTGGTCTCCATGGCACCACCTTGGCTTAATACTTTAAAATAATTATTAAATAATTAATAATGTAAGTACTAATCATCTAACCACTCGTAGAAGTGGTCTAACTGTGTCAACTGCTGCAGGACTGTGTATATAAATTCCATGTACAGTTTTTTCTATTTCTCTATTTTTCTATTTTCTAAAGACAGGTTTATCACCAGCGGATAGGGTCTATCTGCACTCTCTGCTCCCTCAAAGGCTGAACATTTTCCACCTTATTTTGAGTTCACCTTGATAGTATCATATTCAATTTTCCGAACACCAATATGCATTCAGAATAAGAAAACAAAAGATAAAGGGGGAAGGCTTGATTTCATGAGGCATGAATGTCGAGAGCTCATCTTCAGAAGACGTGTTCTTCCTTTCGCAGTAACAGTCTTTAAGGATTAGGGACCTGCCCTATTCAGAGTTGAGTTAAACGCGCGCTACGTGGAGATAAGTCGAAAATTATGCATCTCACCTGTCTATTCGTATTCAGACTTTGAACGTATTTGTGGAATGAAGTGCCCCCTGGCAAGTTGCGCGTCAAGGGGGAAGGGAGGGGGGGGTTTACCCAAAATAGAGGTGTATGGAGACGCTCGCAATTCTTTGACTTTGACTCTCAAGTTTGCTTCAGAAAAAAGGTTGAATAAGTAGCATGCCACTACCTGGCCATTGTTTGAGCATCTATACAGGTATGAAAAGAGAACAGCACATTGTCAACTCTGAAATTGCATCTTATCATTTTGAATAGTGTGTGCTGGCCTCATTTACCACTATTTCTAATTCTTCGTACAAAAAATGTGTCTTTCTCCGGTTTGCTTCTGGACTACTGTGTGATTACCTGCACAGGTGCTTCTCCTTTTATACCCTCCCGAGTTGAAATCATGGGAACACGTCAGCACAGACAATAGTGTAATACATTACATTACTCTTAAATGTAATGGCCTGGGAAAATGGATACATGTATCCTATATGTGTCCACTCATAGCTTTCGACTACTTGCATGCAATAGTGAAATCGAGTTAACTCTGCCCAACCTGTTTTTAATTAAAGGCACATGTTCCTTAAAGGGATGAATTGAGACTCGTGAATTTAAAACTCCATTGAAACAAAACTCTCTGAAATGTTATAGTTGGCCATCAAAGGGAAGGTATTCAGGAATGATTAATTTACATATTTCTGGCGCTCTGCCCAAATGTAAGAGTTAGGCACGTGCGTAGCAGAAGTTTGAATATGAACAACTTTTTCCACGCAACAGTCAAGGCAGGTGCTTAAGTCTGTCAACTCTGAATAGAGCCTGGAGGGGCTGGGAGGCCTCAGAGTTGGAGAGTCATTTGTAAACCGAATCGCTACGAGCTCAAACCACCGTTTTTTTTTGGTCCCAGAGGTACTTGGCTAGAAAACTCTCTTCTTTAAAAAAAAGTAAAACAATCATATTAACAGAGTTGCTAATATTCATGCTGCAAGTCCCTACGAATCTAATAGCTCCATAAAAGCTGTCATCTTGCATTGAGCCAGCCATCCATTTTGGCTCTAAACCCCGTATCGCAATTGCATAAACGGTTTCAAATGTCATGAAATGAACAATTAAAGTGTTGGATTTGGCAGGAATGCAAGTCAACTCGGTTCAATAAGTAACCCACAGCTCCAGGCAACATTTCTTCCATTTCTCCCTTTTTGTTTTTTAATCTCCCCAGTATAATTGCCCCATAATTGTTCTCTGCAAGACTTGGAAACACCAAACAAATATGAGTTCCAGTAATACGACAAGAGCTAGCAGAACCTGGACACGTCTTGGTCGGGTGTCCTACTTCACTGAAGCTAATGTGCTTTTGTGTTTGGGTGGGGGGGGGGATACAGCAGGACCAAATGCTCGGTGAGAGGGCCAACAAAAAAGACAGCTTTTGTAACATTGCTGCCTTGTTGTTTCACCAATTTAAAAATCACACAATAAAAAGTAAATACTGAGAGTCCCCCGGTTTTGATGTGGCTCATGCGTTCCATGTGCCTAGCCTTTTCGGTTTTCTTGCATGTGGCACTCAGGCCTAAGGACCATGAACAAACTACTGTTTAAAATATACAAAGATGGTTCTACGGGGTGGCTCATCTTGTTAACATGCTGCTCTAGTGTGTGGCTGGGCCCCACTATCTGCTTTCCAAATCCAGTGCCGACTGGCCAGCAGCCCCACAGAGCTATTTTTATTTATTTAACCAGGCAAGCCATTAAGAACAAGTTCTTATTTACAATGGCGGCCTGGCCTCGGTACATACACCATTCACTCACACACTCACACCTACAGGGCAATTTAGACTCTCATGACCTGGCCAAGAAGGGCCTGGTAAGAATAGCTACTTTGTCATAGTCTAGCAAAAAACAAAAAAAACAACAACAAATAAACATATAAGCAAGTAACAGCATATGTACAAATATACACAGAATGTACAAAAGCAGGAATCCACTGATCCATTAAGTCTTGGGGAAGCAGTGGAAGGCTGGAATGCGAAGAGGAGGCTGGGAGCTACTGCACTACTACTAAACTGAAGAGGGAGGTAGTGTGTGTGTGTGTGTGTGTGTGTGTGTGTGTGTGTGTGTGTGTGTGTGTGTGTGTGTGTGTGTGCTGTGAATGACTAGCTTTCACCTGGGAGAGGGGACATTTCAGGCAGACTGTGTGTGGATGTAGTGGAGCTCAGAAGGCGTGAGCTAAATTTGAGCGCGTGAGCGTCCGCTGCAAAGGGTGACGTAAAATAAGTTCCCAGAGTTGGGGACTTGAGTCTTTGGCTCAGCGGACTAATCGTCTCTCTTGTCGGGTAGGGATCCGCAGTTCGCCCTTAACCGGTGAACTGTGGCGGGAAAAGGAGCCGCGGCTGACATCGCGTGTTCCTGAGGAGAGCGCGTGCCCCGCCCTGTGCTCTCCTCCGAAACGCGTGATGTCAGCCGAATTGACAGAGGAGGTCGCGGCGTCGAGCATGAACGCACACAAATTGGCCATCGCAAATTGGGAGAAAATAGGGGTCATATTAAAACAAAAAAATATGTAAAGGGGAGTTCACTCTCGATTTCTCACCTGCCATCGCCCTAAGGGCGTATCCTCCACTGCAGGCTCGGCATCCACAAGAGCACAATGCGCCGCGCCCAACAAATGTTTTTCATTTAAATTTGTTTAATGTTTTAATTGAATAATAAAAATGATCTGTATTTACGCATACTTGTCACGTCAGACAGGCATGACCTAAAGATGGAGATATGGATTTCACCCGTGAATGAGCGAGCACGCTCGTTTATTCGGGGGGATTTGATTGTATTGTTCTGTGGAAATCCCCCACCTCCCTTTGCCCCCTTGATGACATCACAACAGTGTGTGTTTCAAATTTATATCTTATGATGAGTCAATTACAAAATATTTTCTTCGTCCAGCCTCGGTGCTGTCGTTTGATCTGCAAGGATCTGGAAGTGATTGTTATCCTTCTGTTTGTGATTATTTCAAAGCTGGAACACTTGGCACCATTTCTCCCCAAATGCTTTATATAATTATTATTTTATTTTTTCTCAAGACTGGGACTGGTATACTGCTTTCCCGTGACCCCCCACCAGCTCTTGCCGTGTTCTCTGTGTGTTGTGTGTTTCCCACACACTCTTTTCCTTGCCTCATACAGCATAGCAGGGCAGAAAGGTCTTGTGTAAGTCTCCCGAATCAAACTTGGTTCCTGAAAGTTCATTTGCGATTATAGGGTGACCCAGACTGCGCTGGTTTGACTCGACTCTACTTTTACTCTACTTTAACGGGATAGAAAAACGGTGCTTCTAACTTCGAGAATAACCAAGAGAATGAGAAAGATCGCTGATGTTGGTCGGGTTCTAAATTGTGGAAGAAATAAGCGGGGGCTGGGCCTCCCGCATGGTCCAGTGGTTACAACATCCGATGCTGGCCACGGAGACCAGGGTTTGATTCCCCGTCCCGCCAGAGTCGGCTCTGGCCGGGAGTGCCACCAGGGGCGGCGATTGGCTGTCCACCCCAGGGAGGGGGGAGGGAAGCTGACAGGACGTTCGCTGCGCCTAAGAGTGGCCCTGTAGTACCGGGTTATGGTCGACGGCCTGGCGAGTGCCTTCTCGGAGAGGCGTTACTTCGCCTTCGTCAGGACTATGGCAGCGAACTCACATTACTAGGGGGACTGACATAAAATAGCGGGTCTAATTGGCTACTAAATCAGAAAATCAGAAACAAAATCTTTTTTATTTTTTAAACAAAAGCGGTGGCTGACGTCACATTTTTTGCAGAGGAGCCCGTGCTTGTCTGCGCCCTCCCCAACATTGTCGGCGGAGGTTGTGACAATCGCGGTTAGGAAAACGATTGGGCATTCCAAATTGTGAGAAAAAAGGTAAAAAAAGCAAAATAAAATTCATGCATGCGTGAAAAAGGGGGCGACCACGCGTTGACATGCGATATTACCAGATGTGACACTTGCTGAAGATGGGCCGGTGCCGCTGGGGACGGAGCGACCACACACATGACCTGTTTCGCTTCTGAGAGGTCCTTTCCACAAAGGGCTAAGGAAGGAAAAAGCAGCACTTTCTTTCTTTTGTTTTGCCCATTAATGCCTAATTAGATGATAGTTGCCGTTCATGATGGGAATACATTAGCGCAACAATGGCGTAATATTTCCACGTCGGCCTCTCGAGAAATGCGTCCGACCTTAACGCTGAACTTCCTTTGTGCCCTTTGTCTGAAACGCTAATGATGTTTCATCAGCCGTCGCTAATTGCTTCTATTGTAAATGTATATTTTCATTGTCTTACTTTTGTCTCAACATTCCCTGTAGAACGTACCACCGGCAGCGCACACAAAATGTATCTCTGGTAAAAAAGAAAACATTTAAAAGAGAGAAAACAATCAAGACCTGTTTAAAAATTCCAGGAAGGCTAATGTGAGCGTTGACATGTGTTGAGTGCGGTTGTGTCTCATTTTCATCAGCCTGGAGAGTCCTTCCTCGCATGTGTCCCAGTGAAGGGACTCTAGCATCGCGCTGTTGGAGGATGAGGATGATCTCCTGATCCCCAGCGAACTGGAGCGTTTTGGAGCGGAAAATCTTTCTCTTCACGAGCCCTAGCTCGTCTCCCCCGAAGTGTTTTTCACGACCGAACAGCTAGTCGAGCTCGAGCTCGCCGTGGGATGTCAGTTTGGCCAAATCGAGGTTTCGCATTCAAAAGAGCGCTCTGTGATCGCTGTGCAGGCGTGCTGTAGCGCACTGCGGAGTGTAACGTGGTGGTGAGGCGGGTTAAGCGCTCCGCGGCCTGTCAAACCGCAACACGCAGTGTCGGCCAAGGCCGCTGTTGTACCACAACAGTGCTGTAACGTTTGTGTTGCTGCTGCTGCTTCTTCCTCCTAAATCCTGGGTTCACCGGCCGGCCAGCATCCCTAGAGTCGTTCTACTGCAGACAGCCCAACCTGGCAAAATTGAATTCTGGGAGACAACATTTTGAAGGGGGGGGGGCTATGAACCAGATAATCTTTCAGGAGATTTCAATATCACAGTTCAATCAATCAATCAATCAATCTTTATTTTTGTATAGCGCCATTTACAAACAGGTTGTCACACAGCGCTTCACAATTGGCATTTTCCAGAGGGAATCCAGTTGTGTTCCGTGAGGGGTAACCACGCAAACCAGGCAAATCTTTCAGTTAAAATAAATCTCTCGGCTCTCATGGAGGTGCTCCATGTCCGGGAGATGTTGTATGATGTTTGGGAGAGTGCGAGCCGAGGGTTAAACCCCCTTGTCTTGTCCTTGGGTCAAAACAGGCCCTTCTCTGAGTTTAACAGCGGTGAAAACCCCCTAAGTACATTTTTTCTGCATGAAATTCGATGACTTCTGGAGTGACCCTACCATGTGAAACATTGCCTATTACCTTTTTTATATTTGTATAAAAGCTGTACACCATCAGGGTACAAAGAACATCTATTACAGCAAAGAAAATCAATTATGTGTGTTTTGTCGTAAAAACAAATGGTTTACACTGAATAAATGCAGTCTCTCTGCACTGTAAAGTAGGAAAAACACAGTTATTCACCAATTGTTGATGAGTGACAGGTTGTTTTTCTTCATGCAAACAGATTTGGGGTTTAAAATTCGATGAAGAGGCTTTATCACAGGGGTGCGGCGAGGGTGGGTCATTTTTGACCCTGTGGACATGGGGAGTATACAGAATATGAAGATCACATAAGGGTTTGATTTAGGAGACCCCTGGAACTCCCGGGACACTTGAGCCGCCTGCTGCTGACTTCTCAATACAGACGACCGACGAGCAAAAAGAAGCTGGTCTGGGCCTTCACCGACCGCTGAAGCGGAAAGACATCGTAGAAACCACGAGACACATGGTGTAAAGGCACTAGGCCTTATGTCCAGATGTGCTTTATGTCGAACATTTCCTCGTAAATCGCTTTGTACACCGAAAAGCTTATGCTTACGGTCAAAGAAATGGTCTTCCGTCTGGTCTAGTGGTTTCAATGTCCGATGCTGGCCACGGCGACTGGGGTTTGATTCCCCAGCTGCGCCAGCGTCGGCTCTGGCTGGGAGTGCCACCAGGGGCGGCAATTGGCTGTCCGCCCCAGGGAGGGGGGAGGGAAGTCAACAAAATGTTTGCTGCACACAGGAGTGGCTCTGGGGTGCCGGAGTTACGGTCGTCGGCTTAGCGAGCGCCACCTCAGAGGAGATGATACTTCGCCTTTGTCGCCGCCAGTCACAGGACTATGGCAGTGAACTATGAGGAAGGGATTGACCTGAAAATAGCGGGTGTAATTGGCTACCAAATTGGGAGAAAAATGGGATAAAATCAGAAAGAGAGGAAAAAAAGAAAAATGGTCTTGTTGTCAAAAGGCTGGCAGTTTAAACCCCAGGAAGGCAGTGGTCCTATTCCATTGAGGTACAGTAGAGCTCATAACTTGAATTGCTTGTGGAAATATCCAGCTATATGAATGGATAATTTGTACTATGTAAAGCAACGGCTGAGCAAACGAACCAATAACATAATATTCAGTTTAAGAATTTGAGAAATCTCAAAAAACAACAAAATCAAAAAACCTTCAGGCTTGCTCCATAAATTTTCATTTTCCTTAAAAAAACGTTTGCTCTAAATGGTAAAAAAAAACCTGATATTGAGACAAAGAACAATCTGATTTGGCCAGACACATTAAGATCTGCGATCTCCGCCTCTCTCTCTCAGACTGAAGTGGCCGCTGAGTGAGCACAGCACAGCTGCCTCAGGCCATAAAAAGACAAATAGATAAATAAATAAACGGCGTTGGAATTGGTTGATGACACGCACATTTTGTTTTTTGGAAGTGGAGCAGAGAGTCGGAGCACGAGGGACCTTCTCGGAGGGCCTGACGTTCACCTGCGGTCAGGGACGGAATGCTATCGCTTTCCCAATCTTCAGACAAAGGGCGGCTTGGCTTCGCCGAGAGCTTGAAAGTTGTTTGGCGAAAAAGTAAGGTTGTCATCACTCCCTCCCTCCCTGCCATTCCGCGGAGATCAACTGTTTGTCTATAAAAGTAAGGCCGAGGGGAAGTGAGCTCCGAACCCTGTCTGCGCTAGCGCCGCTCGCGTGTGCTGCAGGAGAACACATCTGGCCTTCTGGGTTTTTTTATTACTGACAAAAATGAAGAAACACATCGTCCCGCTCCGAGACACAAGGCGCTCAGCATTTTTTAAACCTGCATATTTTAAGCGCATTGTTTGAGGAGAAATAGCATAGAATGGATGGAATTATGAATCCAAATGATTCAGTCCCATTCAATCCACCCGCTTAATTGAGGATTGTCCTTGATTTGTTTTAGAACATTTTAAGTGGTGCTTCCCCCCCCCCCCTTTACTTACATAATATTATGTACATGGCAGTTCACTGAAATACTTTTTTTTAAATGAATTGCTTTGCAGTTAGATTGAATCAATCCCATGAATGAAAGGATCGGTGTTGGATTGTACGAGGGACATCACCGTAAATCACAAAACATATAATGTGCATATAAAATATCTGCAAGCGGAACTTCCAATGGCAGGGAACGGGACCAGCAGTGATCCTTTCTCAAATTGCAAACCAGGAAGAGAGCTGCATTAGAAATGGGGTCGCAGTGGCACATACTTGAGTTTGTGAACGCATGCACGTTGGCTGGGAGACTACATCTCTGCATGTCACATGACCTCCAGGACTGAGAGAAATTGGGCATGACAGTGTTTGCAGAAGTAAAGATAACCAACACTGTTGGTTTGGGATGCATGCCACAGTCGTCCTCGCTCGAACCTTCTGGGGGTCAGGAATGAAGGACGGAGCTGAGGGATGAGAGACAGGTTCGAGGGAGGGACATGGGAGAGATTAACCGTGTTAATATTCCTTTTGCCGTGCAAAGAATGTGGAGGATATTGAGCAGGTGATGGCGCTGGGTGATGGCTAGATAGTGACCCTATTTTTCCCTGGTTTGACTGAGTCCCCATAGTAACGACGGAAAGCACCCAACCCTCGTTCCAGCTGTCTTACACTTAAGGTTAGGGCTAGCGTTAGAGTTAGGCTTAGGGTTAGGGTTGGGGTGAGGGTTACCAGCTCGTCTTTGAAACTTACCACCTTAGCAACAAATTGGGGAAAAATAGGGTTACTATCTAGCCATGACCGTGAGCGTCCTGAAAAATGTGCAAATCCACGCCAAGCGGTTGTGACAAAAAAAAAGTGTGACATAAAATAAGATATGGCACAAAGAGTTCTCCAGGACGTCCTCGAGCCCTCCTGCCGTGTCCACTCTGTTTGTGGAGAGATGAGTAGTAGTGCACATGTTTTAAATATATCCCTCGTGCCAAATGAAGTAATGAGGTTTGAATTAAAATGTTTTGAATAAGAATCGTCGCCGTCTCACTGCCCCAGTCAAACACGTCTCGGATTCCAGCGCGGCTTCTACGTAAATAAACGGCTGTAATTATTATTTTTTATGCGAACGAGACCAATGTTCCCGTTGACAGTGTTAACGTCCTGACCATGGACAGGCGGGACCGTTGTTAATGAGTCTGGTTTGTCCTCTGCGTTTACATGACTCATTTCCTGTTCGGCCGGCTTCCACAGGTGCAGCCAGAAACCCTTCCTTCCGAAACTGGACCCACAAAGAGAACCTGTGAGGGATGACTTTTGTAATCACCCCCCCCCCGCCGTTTTTAACAAAATGCTGGGAGTCCAAACCCCACACACCACCCATTTCCTTTCATCACCATGAGAAAAACAAATGGCGGTGTGGTACAGAATTAAAGGGTCTGGAACTATGACGACCTGCCGTTTACAGGTTCGAGTTTTTTGGGGGGGCTTGGCAATACCGTCTCGCGTCTGACCGATGGTGCTCAACCTGAAATTATTCCGCAAATATCCCGCCGCCACCGATGCGCAGTACGTTCAACCCGAGTTACGTTGGCAGCGGCGTTGCTACGTGAACGAGTCAAGCCGTAGCTACCAATGAGCCGGAGCAGATTCGGCCGGTTTGCAATTATTCGCGCGGCGAAGACGAGCTGAGCACCTGCCAGCCACATTCTGTGTTCATTCCTGTGGCGACGCGCACCACATCACAAGATGTCTGTGACAAGAGCCACACGCTGGCGCCGACGTAGCGCGCGCTCGGAGCCAAGTCTAATGACGTAACCGTCTTGTTAGCAGAGCTGCGGATTTTGCGCGGAGCGTAATTATTGTGATGGGAGTAGTATATATGAACACGCATTGTTTCTGTTGAAAGTCGCGAGTGCCACTTCTTCAGATGTAATTCCGAAATGTCAATTCCGAAATGTCAACACACAGACTTGAAAATTACGAATCGCTGCTACAAATTATAATAATGACTTAATTTAAGTTCAAGGGACTGAATTATGACATGATTATCAAAGCAACGAGAAACAACATGGTACAAAACATTTAGAGGGCCTCTCCCTTGTCAGTGCAGTCGCAGAAAAGGGAACGTTTGATTACAAAACTCAAGCTTTCTATGGAGCCTAATGCCTGCATGTCATATTTCACCACGCATTATCATGTACTGTTTCCTTATAGAGCTCTGCTATTTGTTCTAAATAAAAAGCATTTGCTTAGATATAACAGCAATTGATATGTATGTATATATGCAGTATGCACCTTAATTTATTGATTAATGCTGTTGTATGCATATTTGTTTGTCTGTTCATGTATGTATGTATGTGTGAATGAACAGTATATGAACGAATAGTATATGAATGAGCATTGTTAAATGAATGCTGATTCAACAGCATATGAATGAACAGTATATGACTTCTAAATGTATTTATAAAGTTTTGATAAAACACAGATTTCACTGATCACACCGCACGGCGTTACGGCCTCCTGAGGTCTTCTAAGTCGCCTCCCGTCTTACTAAGTGCAGGAAAAGGCTTAACCACTTCACCGGGACCACTTCACGCCTGTTCTCGGCTTCCTTGCCAAAGGTTGCAGCGCGAGGTTCAAAGTCCTGATGTGTTCTGGCGGCGATTGAAGCTTGGACAGCACAGGCCCCCCAAGTCATTTGGGTCTCGTTGATTCTGGCAGGTTTTTGGGACGCAGCGCACCTTGACATCATGAGCGCTAACTTCTGGAGTTCCTTAAAATGATCTATCGACCAATGTGGACTTGCATACGGCACGACTTCAGTTCGACTTGGACTGGATTGACTTTGATCGAGAAGTCCCCAAACGTGTGCTGAGGCACTCTTCTTTAAATTAATCACATTTAATTTAAATAAAAAGTCAAGTGAATTTGGTACTTCACAATGCTAATGTAGGAAAAAACCAATATAATCTTTAAATGAATCAACTGCCAAAATAAAGGCACCACTTGTGTGAATGAGGGATCTGTTAAATGGGTGCAGTACCACGAGTGTCCATCGGGGGGTTGGGGGTGCCATGGCCAGGACCGTCGGATAGGCCCCGCCTAACCCCTTTCCAACGACCCCAGCTGGGACTCTCCTAGCCTGGGCCAGAGCCATTTGAGTGTCCCTGCCGTGTTACCAAAGTTGTTTCCTTTATTTTGGCAGTTGCAGGTACACGCCTGTGTGCGAGAAACATCTACAACTCTCCCATTACCTTTTCATGGTTGGCTTGTGAACAAACGTCATGTTCACATTAAATTATGTATGAGACCATGACAGTCGCAATGACCTCACTGCATGACTTAAGAATAAATGAATGAAAGCGCAGGAGGTCGTACTGAACACTGACGTGAATACTCTTTGACTGGTAGGCACTCCTATGACACGGATCAGCTGAGTCCCATTCCACACAAGCACACAATGGGGGCGCGAGGGTTCAAGTTTCTGGACCTTTTCAGAGTTGCAGCTCAGCCCTGTGTCTAACGTGGTCAGGGTAACTCACGGGCGGAGCAGTGTAGTTTACAGCAGGATGTGGAAGAGCCCAGCCCTGGGGGGCCGCGGTGTCTGCTGCTATCCGCTGCGCTTCGGCACTTAAGCGCTTAACTTTTACATTACATTACATTACATTACAAGCATTTAGCAGACGCTCTTATCCAGAGCGACTTACATTTCTTTTATATACAGTACAATCCATTTATACAGCTGAATATTTACTGAAGCAATCCAGGTTAAGTACCTTGCTGAAGGGTACAAGGGCACAACGGCAGTGTCCCCACCTGGGATCGAACCTGCAACCTTTGTGTTACAAGCCCAGTTCCTTAACCATTATGCTAACACTGCTGCCCAAGTTAACTTAAGTCACTGATTGGCTAAAGGGTCCACACACCTTGTTTCTGAGGTTTAAATCGGCTGCTGGTTGAAAGAAAACGGACACTGTGGCCCTCCTCCGGGACCTGTGTTTGACCCCCGGCTTACGATGTTGTCAAAAGGGCTTCTGCCGTTTCGTTTTATTTCAGTGCTGTCATTCCTAACTACTGCAATTCAATAATTCACAATTTAATGTATTTATGAATCGACCAGGGCTGCTGAATTTGAAACGCAAGCGATCTTACTCGTTTGCTGAGCAGGTGTCCTTATCCAGAATGACTAACGCCGGTTGTCATGTGCGTAAGCAGGTTGAAACGACTCGTGGGCATAGCACCAGTGCATCCTTACTTTTGACTTGAAGTAATTATGATAATACATAATATAATATACGCCATTTAGCAGACGCTTTTATCCAAAGCGACTTACAGTAATGAATGAATACATTTTTCATTGTACATGGCCCCAATGGGAATCGAACCCACAACCTAAGCGTTGTCGGCACCACGCTCTACCTGCTGAGCCACAGAGAACCAGTATAAATTTCAACAAAAAAGGTTTTAACACTTTTTAAAATCTAGATTTAGATTTATGTAAAAAAACCTTGTTCTTGATACTTTCAAAATCACAGATTCTTCTTTGGTTGAAATGAGGATTATGTGAAGCATTAGATTAAGTCGACTGAAAACAGTTAAGTCTCAGAGAGAGGCGTACATATACGCATCCATAATATTCTGCAGGTGCTGGGTAGTAAAAATGAATACATATAGCATTGCGGGGGTATTTTATTCCTCTTTGTCAAACAGTTAAATGCATAGGCTTACATTACAGAGGTATGTGTCACATTTCCACAGAGACTTTTTTCCTTGCACACAATTAGCCCACATTCACATAAAACACACAGGGTCTGATGATATTTTATATCGCGCTTAAGGCAAATGTAAATGCAAAATTGCAGCTGGGCACAATTAGAATTCTTCTTCCTGAGCACTGGCGAGGTCAAAACAGCAAAAAGCCCCGATGTGCGTCTGTGTTCACCAAACATACCTCAGTGTGCTGAAAACTGGGGCTCCCGAACAGTGGACAGAAGATATTTTCTCATTGTGAAATGGACTATATACGTGCATTGCTGTGTTGAGCCTTACCATGTCTTTTTATAATTCTGTACAAATGCACAGCTATAAATCAAGTCTGTGTGGTGTCTTCATTTGTTTTAGCAGTGCCAAGAATCATAGAGAAATCACACAGATTTCACTTGTGATTTGTCCAAAAATCATGTGCACAGTGCATACACAGTGTGTTATCAAGTGTGACTACTTGTGAAGTAAATGTGAACAATGTGGTATGCATGTGAATCACATGTATAAATGACCGCAAAAAAGTGCATTTTACATTTACATTTTAGCAGACGCTCTTATCCAGAGCGACTTACAAGATGTGCATGAATACATGGTAGGGACAATCATAGTTAGCGCACGAGATCAGTGCAGTAATACAGCAATAGACATCATTGCAGGTGTCCATACCTGTAACACTGGGAAGGAAAAGGTTAGTGTATTTTTTTTTGCTTTTGATTTTGGTCATGTCATTTTGGTCATGCTATATGTTATATGTTATATGTTATTTTTCTGTAAGGGCAATTAGAGAGTGTGCATTTAATTCAAAGGCAAAACAAGAAAGGCAACCATCCTACACACACTTGCATTGGTAGGTCTTCATGAAATGCCATGTCAGTCATTCAGAGTCTTAAGGGCATACGCTGTCGTGGAGCCGGATTGGCCGGCGGATTGTCACACCTTCACACCTACCTACTTGCTTTTTTTGCACTGAAGGTTTTAATTCATGTTTCTTTCATGAATATTTTGTTTTTGCTAAATCAGCCATAGGCAGCCATTATGCCATTATGCCATTGCATTCTAAAGTTAGGAAATTCAACCCACTGTTTTACTCGTGTGGCTCCAGAAAGCACCCGCTTTTCAAAATGCGCACCGTAGTCCACCATTTCGAACCCTAGTCTAATATCAGGTAGCTCAATCAAGTGTAGACATTCAACGGTTTGCATGTGGCAAATACAGAACCTTGTAGTCCCTCTTCCAGACAAAAAGTGAAGACTTGCATTACTGTGCAGTACGTTTTGAAGCACATTTTTAATACCAATTAAATGTGAACGTAAGTTGACGGCCAGGGTAAGCAGAAAACGAAGGGGATTCAAACAAAAGCTGTGTGTTTTGATTAATCAGATAAAAGTACATCAAAGCAGACCTGCCCCAGAGAAGCTTTTCCCACAATGTGGTGCTACACATTTTCCCATGGTTGTGAGAGCTGTTACGTACATACACATTATTCCAAATAGGGGGAAAAAATCAAAAAGCGGAAATACTCCTGATGACATTATTGGAAAATATTTCAAAGGAAACGCTATTTCTCCCCCCCAAAAATGTGGTTTTGTATCGGATTATGCGTCCAAGCCACAAAATGGCTGCCTGTTGATCCTGCTAGTGTTCCTTGTCAGGCATGGTGTGAGAATGCGTGTATTATTCTTTGGGAGTGGTTGAAAGTTTGCCATGTTTTAGTATGGCTGCCAGAACGTTTATGCTGAAACGCGCGCTTGTCTTGAACCGAGCACGGAAGGGGTTTTGAAATTTGCCGTGTGACATCCGAAGGTCAAAGGTCAGTGGAATTGTGAAAGGAAAGGTTCTCATTTCCATTACGGTTGCCACATCTGATAATGTCGTGCGCCAAATGCGATCCCTCGAAATACCCGTTGTCTTAGTAAAAATACTCTCTCTGACTCCCTAGAGCCGCACGTGGCACCGATTTATCAAACTTTATCTGGTTCATCGTTTAAATATTTATCTCGGGGTTGTGTAGACTGCTTGAGGATGGTTATTTGGTTCCGGATTACACGCTTTAATATGAAACATGAAAGAATACACTGTAATATGATTTTTTTGGTCGACTGCCAGTTTTTTCTAATACATTTATTTCAGATTCCCAGTTTTTCTCAAAATTTGGAGGCCAGTTGTACCCTCGATTTCTTCAGTTCACCCTCCCTCACGGGGCCGCCTCTCACAACTATGGGGCCAGCCTTTACCCTGTGGCCGGCAATGAACTGCTTCCTTAAGAGACGGAACTCACCTATTCGTTTTGCTCATAGAAGCTTTCTGTGCTCGCAGAGAGCTCTTGTGCTGGCTTTTCCAACCCCCTCCCCCTGGGGTGGACAGCCCCCAAATGGGATGGATGGGAACCCCTGCCGCAGTGGGCAACCTGCACTCTGGGCGAGTGCCTTTACCGGTTGCGCACCCGGGGGCCCGGACTGCCCATTTAAGGTGTGTTTGTAGCTTTGTGCTCCTTTGCCCTGTCAAGTTGCATATCAGTGGTAACTACCCCTTCTTTCTTCTGTGGCCAAGGATTTGGTACGACTTGATTCCCTTCTTCAAATTTTGTACCGGTTTCATTGTTTAGTTGGACCTCAGCAGCCAGAACGACTCCCGTGCAGTGTTGTAGTAGCAGCCAGTGAAAGACAGAAGAGTCTAGTCTCAATCTGATTGGCTACATAATCTCTTGCATTACCCCCTGCCCACTTTGACTCCCCAGGTCATCACTGCAACAGAGAACTGAGTTCTCAGTGGACCTACCTGGTAAAATAACAACAAATAAATACATACATAAATAATCCACAGGGATTGAAATGGTGTCACAGTGTAAAACTTTCCCAAGAGAAAGAAATGGGCTGCGAGCACGGTATGTGTTCCTGTCATGTTTGTGTTCTGGTCAGCGTCTGGCTAGACCACAGCGGTATGCGTGGTTTGGAAGCCATGTTATGTGTGGCTTGGAAGATACGAGTCACTGTGGCTCCTCCCACCCCAGCTCCTGGCCAATTGTTTGGAGCTGAAGTGACGTCAATCGTAACAGCTCCATGGCGACACCTTTAGCCCCCGATCGTCTTGGAGGCCAGTTTGTTTCTGACCTCTTGTCCTCTGGTTCTCTCACGGAAGAGTTCCTGTCCCCAGCGTAACCCGACACCTCACACAACATGTTGGATAGCTGTGTACATGTGAATTGAGAGCAATGAGCAGCCAAATTCTCAGCTAAATCAACTCTGACAGTTAATTCTAACAGTTTATTTAACAGTTAATTCTGCGAGTTTTTATGAGCCCAACAGGGACGAAATGTACTCTATTAGAGTTGAGAATACTCCATCAGAGGTGATTTCACACGGAGCGTTTCCCTGTGTAGAAGTGACAAATTAAAGGTTTATTGGCTCTTGTAAATAATAAAAAAATATAAAAAAAAAAAACGTTGTGCATAATTCATGAATTTCATCTGGAAATTGTACATCTATTTTGACACAGGGAAGGTTTTTCGGAAATATTTCCGTGCACATATCATAACATCCAGATGTGCTACAGAACCCATGAGCGGACATTCTAGCTGGTCTAGAATTCCAGGGATAATGTCATTGTTGCTGATTAATCAACTGCATGTGCATTTCCAACACACACAAGGAAAAGGCATGACTGGGATTCCTGTGAGAAAAGTCTGAACGGGATTGAAGCGCACGTTTGTCACGGAGTTACGCCGGTCGCCGTGTGAACGCGGGGATCGAGGACGGCCTCTGGACTTACGGAGGCTGAAGGCCTGCGACTGTTTCTGAGCGTCGCTCCATCAAAAGCCCGGGGCTTTGACGGCGTTTCGCGTTTGTGATGGTTGGCACGCGATGACAGGAAAACGGGCTTCTTATTTATGGCCATTTAGGAACGTGGACTTCGGGGGACGGGTCTTTGATTTAAACAGAGGGATCCGTCATTTCATTTGGGACTTTGCGAACCATTTCTTTTCTGGCAGCAAATAAACGGCATAAAATTCCGCCCGAGGGAAGCTTTAGGAGTTTTACCGGGTGTACGCCGCGTTTTGGAAAAAATGTTTCCCCTCTTTTTCTCCCAATTCGTAACGCCCAATCGGTTTTTTAAGCCGTGCTTGATGCAACCCCTGCAGTGGATTTGCGTGCAGGCAAGCGCGCGCTCTCCTCTGAATCACGTGACGTCAGCCGCTGCTTCTTTTCACACCGCAGTCAGGCGTGAGTTGCAGGAAGACGCTTCATGTGTAGCTATCTACCAGCAGACGATTGACAAGTGGGGGTTGCTGGTGTGTGATGAGATGTGGAAAACCCCACAGACTGAATCCCTCCCTCCCTGTGACACTTCTGCCAATTATGCATCGCCCTGCGAGGCTGCTGGCCACAGTTGGCACTGGCACAGTCTGGATTCGATACCAGACCATGGGACTCATCCACACACTGGAACAGTGTCTTAACAGGATGCAGACCGTGGGGCTCATCCACTCACTAGAACAGTGTCTTAACAGGATGCAGACTGTGGGGCTCATCCACTCACTAGAACAGTGTCTTAACAGGATGCAGACCGTGGGGCTCATCCACTCACTAGAACAGTGTCTTAACAGGATGCAGACCGTGGGGCTCATCCACACACTAGAACACTGTCTTAACAGGATGCAGACCGTGGGGCTCATCCACTCACTAGAACAGTGTCTTAACAGGATGCAGACCGTGGGGCTCATCCACACACTAGAACAGTGTCTTAACAGGATGCAGACCGTGCGGCTCATCCACACACTAGAACAGTGTTTTAACAGGATGCAGACCGTGGGGCTCATCCACACACTAGAACAGTGCCCTAACAGGATGCAGACCGTGGGGCTCATCCACACACTAGAACAGTGGCTTAACAGCATGCAGACCGTGGGGCTCATCCACACACTAGAACAGTATCTTAACAGCATGCAGACCGTGGGGCTCATCCACACACTAGAACAGTGTCTTAACAGCATGCAGACCGTGGGGCTCATCCAAACACTAGAACAGTGTCTTAACAGGATGCAGACCGTGGGGATCATCCACACACTCGAACAGTGCTTTAACAGGATGAGTCGCCCAGCAGCAAACTGTATGTTTAGTGGAAGCAGAAAATTTGCACACTTACATAGGACCCATTGTCACACATCAATTTTCTATTTATCCGGTGCTGTGTATGATATAATTTCATTTAAAATGTCTGTATTGTTGTGTATTATCAGAACAACGCATCGGCTATTTCGCTCATGTCTCTATGGTCTATTCTCACTTTGTAACCGGTTTCTGAAGAATTTAGAAACAAAATGCCACTCCATGTGTGGTTGATCCACCCATTGTCTGTGGTAAATGGATTTGAATCATAAGCCATTTATAAGGTTAACAGCCATGTACATTTTTCAGAACTCCGGCTCAAGATGAGAGATGACTGCACCAATGAGCTCATTGTGCACTCCGAACACGATGAAAGGCCTGATGTGCTTTTAATCACCGCGGGCCGTTTGATGGGGGCGTGGGGTATCGCCGTATTAGCCCGGAGGTCTACTGCAGCGTTCCTCTGTGGAGAAGATGCCAAGTCTCTCCCACACACACTCGCTCTCGCTCTCTCTCTCCTCTCTCTCTCTCTCTCTCTCTCTCTCGCGCTCTCTCGCTCTCTCTCTCGCGCTCTCTCTCACTCTCTCCCTCAGTCTCTCTCTCTTCTCTCTCCCTCTCTCGGTCTCTCTTTCTCTGTCTCTCTCGCTCTCTTTCTCTCTCTCCCTTGCTCTCTCTTTCTCTCTCTCTCGCTCTCTCTCTCTCTCTTTCTCCCTCTCGCTCTCTTTCTCTCTCTCACTTGCTCTCTCTCGGTCTCTCCCTTTCTCGATCTCTCTCTCTCTCTTTCTCTCTGTCACTTTCTCTCTCTCTTTCTCCCTTTCTCTCTCTCTCTTCTCTCTCTTTCTCTCTGTCACCTGCTCTCTATTTCTCCTTTTTTAAATGATGAGATTGAGCCTCTCCACAAGGCAGGGCATGGAGAGACACCGACTCAACCCTGTTTAAGTTCTGTTTTTCGAGGAGAGAAAGAGGGAGGGAGAGAGAGAGAAAAGAGAGAAAAAGGAGGATGGTTTAGCTTGCCCCGGATCGTTTGGATCTCACGACGACGTCACGCTCCATCGCCCTGCACACACACAGTAACCAGCGAGCTCGGGCGGGACTCTATCCAGACGTTGGCATACATTGAGAACAAAGGACTTCCCATCCTATTCTCGGGCACTCCATTGAGCCCCGGGCAATAAAGCTTCCCTCGGCCGCCTAAAGAGACCACCAATTCAATGGGTCAAAATAAATTACATGTCTCAAATATTTGTGTGCACTGTACAGCTCTGCCAAACTCCACCAGGATGGTTTTTAATGTTTTTCCATAAAGGATAATTCGTTCAGACAAGTGGGGAGCTCTTCCCTGGCAGCGCAAGCTTCATCCGGCGGTAGAAAAGTCCAGGACTGACCTCTGGACGGTTTTCTCACAGGACCAAATGAAAAAATGTTTAAAAAAAATTGTGGGAATCGAGGAGAGGTCCGTATTTAGTAACCTACGACACTGGTTTTCCAGTCGCAGATTAGAATACAGCTTTAGATGGATACAGATACAACTATGTTGTTGTTGTTGTTGTTGTTTATATGTTCAACAATATCGAAAATATTGCAACGTCTCCACGTGCAAGTCTCCACGTCTGTGTGCTTCATCCACTACTGTGTACGCATGCTCCCACGCTGCTCTGTGAGAATGAAACTGGGCTGGGTGTTCAGCGCAGCTGGAAAAGCCTCACAGGCCTAACCTCTTACAGCTGTCAGCTTAATTCATTCCCGACACCAAAGTGACCATAAACCAAATAATTGTTGCTTTTCACACAAACGTGCATGCTTCCTAATGATCCCCACCACTAGCAGACAGAATAAAATAAATCCCACCCCCCCTCCCTCCCTCCAGTTTTCTAAATACCGTAGCTAGGGTGAACAAGAGTGGGGGGGTTTTTTTTGTGTTGGTCAAACATACATGGAGTTTGATTGGACGTTTTGCCTGCTTAATTGTTTCCAGAATGTTTGTGTGAAAGTTTGTTAGGTCATGCATCACACGCGAGGGCTGCAACAGCCAAAGGCTTTCCGCGCTCGCGCTCGGCTTTGAGGCCGGGCCTATTTATTCAGTCTCGCATTGTGTGTAATCACTTTTCAGTACCAACTTGTGTCTGGGTAATTGGCTTCTCCCCGCAGCTAAAAACCAGTGGCTACATCACAGGTCATGCACTAATGTCTTTTTTGGTTGGCGTTTGCGTTTGGCTGCCAAGTGGTCTGGACTGACGGGACGAGTACCTGAGTGCAAAAATGCCCCCCGTCTGTGTTTCCTGTCAAACCGAGCGCAGTTTGACGTCACAGTTCATCACCCTCCGTCCCCGTCCCCCCACCTTACGTTGCTGGTCGTGTTTCTGCAGGACGTCTGCGACGGTCGCAAACTCGGTGCGGACACAGAAATAAAGGTGATATTCTGAGCACCAGACCATGAGTGTGATGTCAGCAGAACGACTCCAGTGTCAGACAGCTTGGTTATGTCTGGCTGGAAACTAATATGCGGTTGACTTTCTTCGGAGTATTACACGGTCGTAAGATTTTTTTTTTTTTTTTCTCTGGTGGCGGTGGTGGTGCACCACACACTACGTAGTGACTTTAAAAAGAGAAACTCTGAATCATTTGTTTTGGCTGATTGTGTTTTCTATGTTCCATGGAGATCCTGTTGGCTGCAGGTGCGAACCACCGCGGCCAGCTGGCAAAGGTGACAGACCACAGGTGCGACGGGTCCGTGCTGGACGGTCGGTTTGACACGCCCGTCTCCCCTCGGTTCAAATAAACGCTGGAACTAAATGTTTGCTTTTCTGACGGCATGAAATAATGCTCTTGCGGTCTTCACCCGACACAAAAATACACGCTGACACATACCACGACATAAAAACATATATTTTCTGAAAATATTGTAGATAATTACTCTTGACATTATAAACCAGGGTTACTCAAATCGCGGTCCTCGTGGGCCGAGCACTGCTGTTTTTCCCCCTCCCTTTACCTGGGAGTCGGGTGTGAAGACACTCTGGCCAATCAGTTGCACTAATTGTTCAATTAACTGCCTGAGAGAAAGAAAACCAGGACCGGATTTAGATCCGTGGGCCAGATTTGAGTAACCCTGTTATGAACTGTGGTCACAAAAACAGTAATATTATTACAAATAATTATATTCCTGTCAAGGGACTACAGATGAAAATGAGCTCTTGAGCAAACTCTGGCATTGTACCCATTGACACCTCTTCCGGATATGTTTATTACTATGTGCTGTCCCTTTTAAATAAATAAAATAATAAAAAATACAAATAACATGATTGTATCATGCGACAGTGTAGAATAATGGTTAGGGAACTGAGCTGGTAGCACTGCCACAGTACCCTTGAGCAAGATAATTCACCTGAATTGCGTCAGTCAATACCCACTTGCATAAACGGGTTGTAATATGTAAACTGTGTAAGTTGTTCTGGATAAGAACGTCTGCCGAATGCTTAAAATGTAAATTTTTTGGTAATATATACTGCTCTGGGAGATAATTTAGCTTATTAGGTTATTGGTATTATGTTATTAATGTCCTACAACTTTACAGGTCACAACCTGGCCGCTGCAGTGTCAGGATTTAAGGCTCACAAGTTATGAATAAATCAGTAAATCCACTCATTAACCTGAATCACATCCATCCTACTACTTAAATTATTTAATTTCTTTCAGTTTATATTCCTCGTGCATCAGTTTGGGGGTTCATTTTAATATCATGGATATTTCAATTTCTTATGGGTTTTTTTTTTTTTTTGCATGTTGGATATTCATGAATCCTCGTCATTTATACAGATTTATTTTGGGGGCTGGGCGGCGGGAGGATCGCTGCCTTTTCCTCAGTGACAGCTTGAGAGCAGATGCATTAACCATGGGCGGTGGAGACCAGTGGCTGGGTGTTCACGTCGCTCTGCCCTGACGTAAGGCCTGGCGGGAGACGCGCCAGGGAAACCCTGACGGAAACCCACAGGGCTTTGGGGTAATTAATAAGATGTCAGTGATTGAAGCGCAGAATTGATCATCCTCACCTTCGCTCCCTTGGGCTGTTGAGTTGTAAAACAGCCAATTATCGCTTTTCCGCTGACGGAGGGCAAAGTAGTGGTGGGAAGAAAAAAAGAAAAACACGCAAAATCGTTTCTTTGTGTACCAATCTTCTCTTTAATGGATGGAAATACAAAAGGAAAGAAAAGATGAGTGGGGGGGCTCTCAAGTGGGGCAACCGGTACAGGTACTTACTCCAAGAGCAGGCTTAGCACCAGCCAGGCTTAGCACCAGCCAGGCTTAGCACGAGCCAAGCTTAGCACCAGCCAAGCTTAGCACCAGCCAGGCTTAGCACCAGCCAGGCTTAGCACCAGCCAAGCTTAGCACCAGCCAGGCTTAGCACCAGCTTGTTTGGGGGCAACATTGATTGCCTGTCTGCCCCCTGGGGAGGAAAGCCGGCTTGAGCTTACCGTGTGCGAGCGGCTCTGTGTGTGTATCCGAGTGAGAGTCGAAGGCTTGGCTTCAGAGTTGAGGCAGCAAACCCGCAGTACGAGAGGCAAGGCGGTTGAACTAGAAGAGAGGTACAACTGACCACCAAAGTGAGAGAAAATGAGGGGGAAAAAAATCTGAAATAAATGTATTAATAAAACAAAACAATTTTTGTAAAAATATTGCTGAGTCCTTGAGGCATGTTTCTGTAAGACTGTAGGAGGGCTTTGTAAGGAGAACTTGTCTGTCAGGGGGTGGCCTGGGAAGATGACTAGGCTAGGCTGTGCAGAGGCTGTGGGAGTAGAGTCGTGCAGAGATATCTGCCTCTTGATCCCCGGTTGAAAGGGAAGGCAATACCTGAGAACTTTTGGGGAAAGGGACTGACTAGGAGCAAACTGCAGACATGTCGGTTGTCAGCTGCTTTTTTTCTTTTCCATCTGTTAATTGGATGTGGCTCTGGTGGCGGCCATTTTTTTAAACTTTTTTTTTTTTTTGAAAGCCATGTGCTGTGGGTTTATCCTCTGCGTGAACCCGCTCCCTTTGTGTCTGCTCGCTGACGCTCCACCGGAACGGTTGGGGCTGCGGCGTACCGTGCGGACGGAGGCCACCCTCGGGTTCGGGACGCGCTCCAAAAGCAATGTTTACCGCTCGCCGAGCCGCTGTGGCAAGTTCAGGCAGAAGTGAATGTGCTGCTCGGTTCCCACAGCGATCCGCTCTCAGACTCTCGCCGATGCCTCTCCATCTACCCACAAACTCACTGTTTCCACCCCCCCCCCCCACACAAATATTTCAAATTAAGAGCGCTCTTGTGAAATCGCTCTCAAACTCTCGCCGACGCCTCTACGTTTACACACAAAGCATTTCAGATTAAGAGTTATTTTGTGAAACCGTTTTGTCATTTTTGCCCTTTTGCCTTCCTGCCGTGCTTGCCGATTTCATTTCGCTCATTTTGTGTCGCGTTCGCGGCATCGTTTGAGAAAGAAGAGCTATTTTCGAGAAGAAAAAAAAAAAAGAGCAATCATTTCAATTGCTCTGAAGCAGCTTTACTTTTCGTATGTGCAGTGCCATTACTCTGAAATGTGGCAGCTATTTGGCAACCATGGCAACCGACTTGTGTCAGGCCATGATGTCATGCCCACCTAAAACTGGAAACAGACATACGTTTAGGAGAATGCTTCAGAGTAAATTTAGAATTAAAAATCTGATATTGGTTTCTTATTTTAAGAAGCGATGCCTCAAGACAGAGGGGGATATTGTTTGAGGAAAACAGGAGTCACTTGGGGCATTTTGTCATAAAATATAACCGTACATTTTTGCATTTCATTAAGCTGTCATTTTGCTTTTAATCAAGGCACGAGATAATGAAGGAGCCATCCAGTTTTTAATGACTCACTGAGATGCTGTCGTCAAGGAAAAGCTAATTGTTTAATCATATTTTTCCCCTGCCTGTCAGCACCATATCTCATCATCTGGTTTCAATTTAGTGTTGAAGCATTGCTTTTCTTTTTTCTTTTTTTTTTTTTTGCTTTGCTAACGAAAATACACAGGAAGGGAGTCAGGGTTGCTCTGGTATGTCAATGACAGCTTTGGTTTACCAAAATGAGGACGGGAATTCATCTACAGCATGGGATAAACACCTACACTTCTATCAAAATCACACACAGTTCATGTCACATGAACTGAGCATAAAGAGCAAAGCATTAAAAACTCAAAACATGACATTTCCTGTTTGTGTTATGTATATGTGTGTATGTGTTCCCACTGGGACCACATATACTGAAGATGTGTGCATTCACTACTGTAAGTGACTTTGGATAAGAGCATTTGCTAAATGGCATATATTATAAATGGCATGTAGTTTTTCCACTCACTCACTCACTCGGTGGCTCCCCCAAGGTGCAGTACCCTCACTGTACCACTAGGTGGTGAAGATAGTCACAGCCCCTGAGCAGTGCCTGCTCGTTGATGTTGTGAACTGTAGAGCCTCCTTCCAGGACATTATGACAGCTCAGGACGGCATCGCCGTTTCCAGGGTTTGCAGGTTTTCACAGGAAACGGCGATAACAGAGTGGTTTTCGTCCTCTCTCAAAGTAGGTCAAGAGCCTTCTGTCCCAGACACCAGTATAATGTAACGCCATAGGAAGCCACAGCTTTTGGAGGTCTCTAATTAGCTCCACTCTTAATGGGCGCCCATTGAAGCCGAATTCAATGCTGGCCTGCAGTTACATTCAAATGTGAATAAATTAAAGTATTACATGCCATTGTCTAAAACTATTGTCTTTTCACGTAGGGGCTAGGAAGCTGTGGTCCCCTGAGGCCAGAGTGTTCTATGTACCTTTGGGTGAGCACCTGGCCTACACCAGAAGGAGCAGGGGGGTTAGGGCTCCAACCCAAAAAATAAATCAAATCAACATCCAATCAAACGACAAGAGGTCAACAAGATCTCAAAAGAGGATTGAAAATGAAATGTAGCGGACTTCTCAATACCCATCAATGTTCCACATCCAAAGAGACCACTCACCTCCCGCTAGTATCAGCATCAGCTACAAAAACCCCCAATACGAGAAGACAGAGAGGCACTGTGATCTGTACAGCGCACAATGTGTACGTTGGCCTCCTGTAGGAAATAAAGGCAGTGGCATTTCCTTTTTTTTTTTTCTCAAATTAATTAGTATTGATCCGTCTGTATAATTACATTCGCCGTTGGGGGAAACACTTGCCACGTGGAGTCCTTAATGTCTTGTGACAGCTCCTGCAACAAATTCAGCGGAGGAGGGAATCCACACCGTGTTTTACCCTGACGGCAGCACTACGTCCTCAGCGATGGGGTCTCTGCAGTCTCGAGAACCCCCCCCCCCCCTCCCCGATACCAGGGGAGCACCAATTACCAGCGCCATCCAGAGGGATCAAAGGCCCCTCCATCACTCCCCCAAAAAGAGGGAAAATCTTGAGTCTCGAGGCACCTGAGTGGGGCTCATGGAATAGCCATCTCAGAGGGAGGAGGGAGGAGGAGGAGGAGGAGGAGGAGGAGGAGGAGGAGGGGAGGAGGGGGAGGCCCGGAATGTAATGAAGTCACTGGGAACACCGCGCTACGAGCTCACTGCTGGGGCTAATGGACTCCCTCTCGGCCAAAGATGAAGAGAGGGCCCCGAAGGCCCCTTGTCCGCTTCCCACCCGTAACGACGGGGTCGCCACCCCCAGCTCTATCTCACTCTGAAGATCTGTCTTTCTTGGCCCGGGTCTGCACATGTAAGGTTTTTCGCTCACCGAGAGCACGCTCACGGACGTCTCTCCCGGTGTAGCCCCTTCCCCTACGCGCTCGACCGCGGCCTGTCCCCCTGTCCCGCTCGCACAGCTGTTAAAACAGCCAGAGCATACATTTTTAGGAGAGGGCTGTGGAATCTGACAGTCTGTCAGAAGATCACTTTTGCAGGGGGCGGATGGGAGGGTGGGGGTGAGCGGCCGGTCTCCTGGCGGCGTCCACGAACAAGAACGAACGTGGATTTTTGTGAACGGCGCTACAAAAAAATAAAAATAAACATTCGTTAAAACGCGCTAGTTAGGTGAGCGGCCGGGTTTACAGCCCGTTAATTTTGAGGACTCGGGAGAAGTCACGATGCAAACAACAGACGCGCGCGCGAGCTTGCTGCGTGCGGTCGGTGGAACAAATAAAACCGGGTTTGCAGCGTCGGGGAAATTAGCCAGCTCAAGCTTTGTGGTTAGGGGCTCGTCAGGCAACGCCAGAGAAAGTGGGGTTTTAAATCTTAGCGGAGGCTCCCGCTTAACGCTCAAGCCCCGCGGTAGAGACACTCGCCCCAGCCCCACCCAGGCTGTCAGGCCCGTGAGAGACGCATTAGACTGCAAATGAAATGTGGCATATCGGCTGAACTGGGCGAGGTGGTGGTGCACTGCACTGCCATTACGTCATGTAGAAACAAAGAAGAAAAAAAGAGTGAGTGGAACGGAGCTTGCGAGATGCTGAGGGAAGGCTACGCTCTATATTTAGACGGATTTGCATGCAACTTTTCCATTTTATGTGTCGCTGCAACCGGTGAAATTACCGGGTGAGCGGCGACGATAATGAGATGCTTGTGCGAGGCTCTCTCTTCTCCCAAACGGAGGAGTGCGTCTGTTCTGAACCGAGGTGAAATAAAGCAACTCATGTCATATGGAAATTACAGCAACTGGAATTGTCATAGCCCCCATTACACCTGAACCGCTGCCATTCATACGTCCCTATTCACACTTATGAGCCTACATATGAGCCTCGAGCCATTCAGATGTCCCTATTCACACTTATGAATTTGAATAAGGGTATTACTTTTCATCACTTCTGTGAGTGATGAATGACCTGCTGTTAAACAGAAGACGCGGGTGGGTGTGAAAGAAAAAACAGAACGTGAAATGTGTTACTTTCAGGTCTCCTGTGGATCATTTCAGGACGGCTGGAATCGGAAGTCTCCATTAGCCTTGTCCTCAAAAGCTATGGCGCTTTCCAGCTACTTCCTTCAACAGTCGCATCAGCGTTTGTTTACTTCCTTATCGCAAAGCGATGACGCTAACATTTTCTTGTTTTGATGTTTGCCTTGATCACAGCTGCACCAGTAGGCTAAGTAGGCGAACATTTCTAAACAAAAAAAACTGATTGGCCAACTCTTACCGAGTTTTTATTTTCCAGATGTTAGATTAGGGGTTTCTGGGGTTTTGCAGTAAAGGCAGCATCCTAAAGTGCGATGAAGGGCTGCTTCCATCCCTCGAGCTTCAGATAGTGTAAAAACCGAGACGCTGTGGCTGTGTTTACTCACAGACACAAGTCTTTGGATTGACGCCAACAGATGGATAACAAACTGCGAGTTTATTCACATGTCTGGACCGAGGCCGTTGCCCATGTGTACAGCTCAAGGAAAACTTGAGATGACCATCAGCTGTACTATAGAACCGCAGCGTTTGAGTTTAATCAATAATTAAAATATGTCTACTATTGCCAATCTCCATAATGTGTTTTTATAGGACCTAGGGCCTACCTGATATGCCGTTTTTTTTCTCGATCGTTTGTAGTGCGCGCACCTACGCCGTTGGAATCGCACTCTGTCTGCATTGCTTCGCGTTAAAACTTCACATTTTGAGAAGTCGTTTGTTGTGTTTATTTCCATCTTATCGGTGCCGAATACGTCCCGGTTAAAACCCGTGAAAATGTCTGCATCTGATCAGGTTCACGCGCAATTTACGGCTGTAATGGGCTGTCTGAAGCAGTGCCACACTTAGACCAGAGCGTGTCCACTGTGAAAATACTCGCACTGCAAATAACCTACGGCTCCCAGTCAAACAGTTCAAGGCTGATTTGTATACTTATCTGTAACAGTTTTTTGTGTGTGTATGTGTGCATTAAATTAGCCATAGTAAGGGTAGACGGGTAAGTCACGGCCGTGTTGAAGCACAGTGTGAATGGGGCCTATGTGGCCACAAACGGAATTTATTCTCGTCTTAGTCACCTGACTTGTGCTGGAACCAATGAGGGAGCGACTATAGTTTGTTGATAGTGTTGGCTAGGAGCGGAACTACTAATGTAACTACATTTTCCAGTAATCATAATAATAATAATATACGCCATTTAGCAGACGCTTTTATCCAAAGCGACTTACAGTAGTGAATGCATACATTTTCAGTATATGTGGCCCCAGTGGGGATTGAACCCAACGCTGTGCTCTAACATAGTAACGTGGTAGTTTAATTACTTCCCAAAACTAGGAGCTTTCAAGTAGTTCAATGTTTTTTTCCGTAATTTAGCGGGGTAGCGTGGACAAAGGTTACAAGTTACATCTCCCCAGCAGCAGTATTATTATTATATTTAGGCCTATTCATTAATGTTTTTTTCTAAACAAAAAATATCAAATGTCATGTGACGTTTCAACGCAGCTGTTTCATTTTGTTTGATGAGAACGTGCAGCTGTACTGTTGTCTAATCATGACAAGATGATTTCGTACCGCCATACATTAAACTAATATAGGAAAATGAGAAAGTATACACTTTTCAGTGCATTCTGTGACAACCAAACAGAAGTTGCTCAACGCATCGAAGACATGAAGCTCGAACTTGAGAACTGATATTCAGGTGAGTGGGTCGCTAGCTAACATTAGGTTGCTAATTTAGCTGGTGTTTTACCATGCAACTCTGGCTAACTACGTTAGCTAAAGGGATGGCTAAGTTCAATGTTGAACTTTGGTTTCGGGATTTCTGTCCTTGAAACAGAGTTTGTGGCTTTGGTTCATTCATTAAACATCAACGAGCAAACGTTCTAGCAGTTTCCAAGTATCAACTTTGAGCATTCGTTTGGATTCCGTCTGTATGCGACGGCGTGCACGTAAAAATAATATTTTCATATTATGTGACCGCTAATTAGTTTAGTTAGTTAGTTAATTTAGTCTCCATTCACGCGCCAAGCGTAAGCAGGCGCATCTTTACACAAGCCACTGCTTCTCAGTGCGGACAGCGGACATGTAACTACTTTTTTCACCATGGTAGCTTTGCTGTAGTTAAACTACTTCCACTGTAGAGTAATTGGTAACTTAGTTCACCACATTTTCAGAGTAACTTCCCCAACATTTATTTGTTACATTTACATTTTAAGCATTTAGCAGATGCTCTTATCCAGAGCGACTTACAAGATGTCCATTAATACATGGTAGGAGCAATCAGTTTGTGCAAGAGATCAGTGCAGTAATACAGCGATAGACATCATTGTAGGCAGCTGCGTACCATACCTGTAACACTGGGAAGGAAAAGGTTAGTACATTTTTATTTTTTTATTTTTAAATTAAATGAGTAGGCAGGGATATGTATACAAGAAGTGTTGAGCAAGTAGGCAGTGGTGATGACAATTGGGTAGATGTACAGAATTAAGTGGTAGTGGAGTTTGTTGACCGTGAACATACTATTTGAATTTTACTATTGAGCATAAGTGCTATTGCCCATTTGGATTGTAATCGTACCATATAAGGTTACGGTGGGTGGAAGAGAGGAAGGGAACGATAGCACCAGAGTTGTGACCAAGTCACTGTTATGCAAGTCATAAGCAAATCTCAAGTCTTAACCTTCAAGTTTCAAGTAAGTCCCAAGTCATGAAGGGTAAGTCTCAAGTAAAGGCCCAAGTCACCGTGTTCAGGTCAGGTCAAGTCACAAGTCCCAAATCTCAGGTGTCAAGTCCTCAAGTTACATTCAGAACAAGTCTCTCTCGTCATTTCATCTCAAGTCTCAAATACTTTTATTTTTTGCAAGTCAAATCTGAAGTCATAAAAATTGTCATGTGACTTGATTCCACAACTCTGGATAGCACTATTAAATGACGCTTCAGTGACTGATGAGTTTGCGTTGAAGGCGGCCAAGGATCGCTGTTTGTCACACTCTGGCGTTATTCAATCAAACCCCTGTCGTGATCGGCTTTTCATCTCAATAAACATGTAGCTGTACGTCAAACAAGATGACACCCACGTTTTAAAACGATCTTTCTTCAGAACACCCAGGAAAGCGTTGGACGTGTCGAGCTCGCACGCCGTAATCGCCCCACCGAAGATTACTCGAAGCCTCGTGTATGCCAAGTAAAACACTTCTCCTGGCTTTTATTTCCTCACAATTACCACCCTTCATACCTTTCAGAGCTCTTCCCGCAGAACAGAGAGAGAGTAATTGTTTAAATCGTTTTTTGTGTTTTTTTACACTGCTCCAGTAATAAACACATTTCCCCACACAACGGCAGGAAAGACAGACGCAGACAGACACATATACGAGTCAGGCGTCAGCTCGGGGGCCTCGCCAGATGTGGATTTAATCCCGCTGACGGGCGCGTGGCTCCCTCACATCAGCGCCGGTGACAACTGAGTAGCAGTGATTTATGTGACGTGTCGCTCTTATTTTGACAAGTGGAGGACGAGGCATCCGGCAATTAATTTGCCAGGATCCCGTACCCCCGCATGAAAAAGATACAGCATGTGCAGGGGAATATATAAATACTCAACTCTCGATGCTATGACAGAGCTTTTCGCTTTTCGCCCAGAACATGAAAAATGACAACAACAACAAGACGAGAGGCAGGAAACATACTAATCGAACGCTGTGCCTCGGGACGTGCTCCATAGCTTGAGATCTTGTTGGGTAAACAACAAGGTGTCTTGAGACTTTTCATGCATTTGGAAGGTCAAAAGTAAAAAAAGCTTGTGAAAAGAGCTTGTTGTCAGTCAGCCTGGATCACTTTTGAATGCTAACAGTTACTGAAATTACTTTAACACAGCACTTACATCAGGCCAATATGCTTAAAAACAAGCGACTAAATAATAGTCTCAATAATTTGTGAAATGCCTGTTGTAGAGTTATACTGCAGCGCTTTCCGTTAAACGGCCTTGGAAGTAGTGATGGGAAAACGAGGTGTCAGATAAAAGTAGGCCCATTTCCACATCCCAAAAATGTGTAATGACCTTAGGTGCGAACGGATATGAAATTCAGTCGTGAGATCCAATTTCCATGCAACAACTTCGTCAGAGTGACCGAAAGCTTCTGCACTAAAGCAGGGCTATTTAGCTCCAGGCCCCCAAGGGCCACAGTGTCTAATAACAATATTCTTTATTTGCCACGTTACACACACAAGGTAATTGGAATTAGTCTTTTTGCATATCTCTCCTAAGAGAGGTCAGAGCGCAGGGTCAGCCATAGTACGGCGCCCCTGGAGCAGTGTTGGGGGTTCAGTGCCTTGCTCCAGGTATTTGCTCCAACCACGCACTACGCCACCTGATTTCACTTACTGGCTCACCTCCTGGACCAAGGAGGCAATCGAATGAGTGAAATCGGGTGCTGTAGTGTGCGGCTGGAGCAAATACCTGCAGACGCTGGCCCTCCGGGGGCCGGGAATCGAATAGCCCCGCACTAAAGCATGAGAAAGTGCTCGGTAGGGTATTTAGCGTCGCATACAACACCAATTAAGAGAGGTGTCACATCACCTATCTACAGGCGGAGGTGAAGTGGCAGGACTTCAGCACGCAACGATGAGCTCTTGCACATGCCGATTGTACTAAACGATGGTGTCTCACAAAAAAAACTGAAAAACCCAGGGCCCGTTTGGGGGCTGTTATTCTCTACTGAGCGGTTCATTCAGGGAAAGCATATGCCTCCGTGAGCGAGCCGGAGCCAGGCGTGGGCCCGGCCCATTCATCCAGTGTGTGGGATGCCACTGCCTGCCCCCGGAGGGCCTCGGCCTGCAGTCTGCCAGAGGGCCGTCTGTTGTGGTTGGCAGGACGCCATCGAGAGAGAGAGAGGGAGGGAGAGAGAGGGAGAGGGAGAGAGAGAGAGAGAGAGAGAGGGAGGGAGAGAGAGAGGGAGGAGAGAGGGGGAGGGAGAGAGGGAGGAGAGAGGGGGAGGGAGAGAGGGAGAGGGAGAGGGGGAGAGAGAGGAGGGGAGAGAGAGAGAGGGAGGGAGAGAGAGAGGGAGGAGAGAGGGGGAGGGAGAGAGGGGGGGAGAGAGAGGAGGGGAGAGAGAGGCAGAGCGGGAGAGGGGGAGAGAGAGGAGGGGAGAGAGAGGGAGAGCGGGAGAGAGAGGAGGGGAGAGAGAGAGAGAGAGAGAGAGAGGGAGAGAGGGAGAGAGAGAGAGGGAGAGAGAGAGAGAGGGAGAGAGGGCGAGAGAGAGAGTGAGAGAGAGAGTGAGAGTGTTGTCATCTGCAAGAAAACAGTTTTTGCCCAGTATGGTACAAAGAGCAAATATATTTTAACCCCCCCAGTGAATAATTGGTATATGCATATGAGGATTTCATTTGTGTAGTTAATAAAACAATAAATGAAAAAATATATATTTCAACGTGAAACTTTCAATGTTTAAATCGCATTTGCAGGTAGATAGACCCTGCTGTCAGGTGCGCTGCGTAGGCCTACATTCAACGATGCGATGCCTGCAGGTTAGCACGATTTAAAAAACGTTTAATGAACGGGAAGCGCAACGCAAAGCAGCCGATGCATTGATCGGCTACCGCCGGGGGGACTCGCCGTCCGACAGACGGATTGACGTCGGGGACAGAATACGCCGTTCGTATCGAACGCGCGCCACGCCACTTCATTTAATCCGTATTAACGAAATTCAACCGGCACCGCGGAGTACGAATCAAAGCGAAATGAGTCATTGCTTCGCGCGCGGCGAGAGGAACGCGACCCGCCCTTAAAAATAGGAAATCAATACGCGCCGTGCAAGCAGGCGGTATTTTTTGAGCAAACATCTGATCCGTTTGATGTTCTAAACGGTGAGAGACGGTTTCCGTCCCCCTTCGCCGCCGATCGCGGCGAGCGATATGAAAGGTAGAAGCGATCTTTGATGTCCGCCTCCAGCCGGGGAGCCTCTGGTTTAATCAATATTATCCAAGGCGAGGTGCCTGCTTCGCGCCGTTGTGTGTTTCCCATTATGATCTCTGCGAGAGCAAAATAAATACGTCGAATTAAATTGAGTTCAGAAGAGAAGGAAGGACACAAAAAATCTGTGGCCCCCTTCTGATTTGGCACTGACCGTTTCAAAGGCGTTTTTAAAAAGCAAATAACGTTTTTCTCACACGTGAAAATTGAATGGCCAATGTCCTTTCAAAATATATGGAAATATATAATTTCCCACTAGAAAGATACAATGTCTCTGGTGTTATACAATTTCTTAATTTGGCTTATGTTTTCATAGAGGTTTCATATCATGCTGTCGTGAGGTTGGAGTTAATTTCCTCACACTTCTCGAAATTAACATTGTTGTGGGTCATACGGTACTCCTGAATGAAAATATTCTTTCACATCGCAGTAGCTATGCAAATCAAATAGTTAATGGTTAGTGTAGGCCAACACTGACTCAAATTGTTCATGTAGACCAACACTCACTGAAATGGTCAATGCAGGCCAACACTAGCTCAAGTGGTAAATGTAGGCCGGCTCTGACAACGTTTATTTGAAAAACTAATCATTTTAGGTGGGGAAAAACAAACACCTAAATCCCCACCTTCTTATTGAGCCTTTCCATGTATTTTCCTCATCAATATAATCGTTAACCCTTTTTGAGTACAAAACAAAAATAGTACACTTGCTTCGATGTTTTCACTTCAAGGCGGTGACGCTACAGTGGGACGAATGTAATTCCAGCCTTGCAGCGCAGTAGCACCCAGTAGCTAGCAACTCTCTCCTTTGCTAATGACAAGTAACTGTTCCACCATTACTTGAAAGTCTGCTGTTGAACTTCTTGTTTATTTGTTTTCAGTGTTTTCAGAACAGCTACTTGACTTAGGTAGGTAGTTTGTCCAAAATGACTGGTGTTCCAAGTTTCTGTCCTGTTATCCCACCGATGATAACTACTGTGTACTCCGTGACTGATTGCAAGTGCATGGCTTGTTGTTATTTATTGGTCCAGTCCAAAGCATGATCTATGCATAGTTTACCCTGCATAATAACATAGCAAGACAGATAGATGGCTTGGAAATGTAAAGTAAATAGATAGATGCTCTTTGTGATGTAGCTGGCGACGGAGATTGGACAGGTGGGTGAGGTAGATCGTGATTACCGTTTTGGCAAGGATCATTACTGCGTTCTACCTGCTGGAGCTTGGGCTAATAACGTGTAGTGCGTTTGGCAAGCAAATAACAAATCGCTCACCTTGGGGTGAAAGTGAGTGGCAAGTAGCAGCGCATTAATAAAAAAGTTCAGCGCATACAACATTTTGAGAGAAGCTTGAATGTGTTGATTTGCCTTGATAGCTTCAGATGTAATGACACGCACATGTAGCCCACCTCATGATAAACACATCTGTATTACTTAAACGTCTGGATCGGCGTGAGAAAATGGCCGTACTCTTGCGGTACTGCGCCTGTTTAAAGGGTCCCTCATTTGCCATTTAAGTGTTGCCTTTATTTTGGCAGGTACCTGTATGTTCGTAATGTGCGAAGTGGTATGTTCCAACATCCAGACAGGCAAAATAAATATGACATCATGTTTATATGACACATGAGAAAATGAGTGTCAGTCTGACTGTACTATCAAATGGCAGCTGCCGAGGCCCTGTAGTGTGTATCTTACAAAAACCCTCACTCTCATCCTCATGGTATAGATGTGCATATCCTCAAACACAAACATAAGACACACACCCACACACGTACACATGCAAACGCACTTACCCACACACATACACATGCAAACGCACTTACACATACACACACACACACACACACACACATACACAGGCACACACACACACATATACAGTGGGGAAAATAAGTATTTCACCCCCTGATGATTTTGTGAGTTTGCCCCCTTACAAAGAAAGGAACGGAACGGTCGGTCTATAAATTTCATGGTAGGTTCATCTTAACAGTGAGAGACAGAATATTTAAAAAAATCCCAGAAAATCACATTATATGAATTTTAAACATTTATTTGTGTTTTATTGAGGAAAATAAGTATTTCACCCCTAGCAAAACATGACTCAGTACTTGGTTGAGAAACCCTTGTTGGCAAGCACAGCGGTCAGACGTTTCTTGTAGTTGGTCACCAAGTTTGCGCAGATCCCAGGAGGGATTTTGGCCGACTCCTCTTTGCAGATCCTCTCCAAATCCTTAGAAATCCATTTTCAGTGTCCTGGCTGAGGGAAGGAGGTTCTCACCCAAGATTTCCCGGTACATGGCCCCATTCATCCTCCCCTCGATCTGGTGAAGTCGTCCTGTGCCCTTAGCAGAGAAACAGCCCCAAAGCATAATGTTTCCACCGCCATGCTTGACGGTGGGGATGGTGTTCTTGGGGTCCAAGGCAGCTTTTTTCTTCCTCCAAACACGGCGAGTCGAGTTGATGCCAAAGAGCTCGATTTTAGTCTCATCTGACCACAGCACTTTCTCCCAAGCCTCCTCTGAATCATCCAGGTGCTCATTGGCAAACTTCAGACGGGCCTGTACATGTGCCTTCTTGAGCAGGGGACCTTGCGGGCACTACAGGATTTCAATCCATTACGGCGTAGTGTGTTACCAATGGTCATCTTGGTGACTGTGGTCCCAGCTGCCTTGAGATCATCAACAAGCTCCAGCTGTGTAGTTCTGGGTTGTTCCCTTACCTTTCTCATGATCAGGTTCACTCCACGAGGTGAGATCTTGCGTGGAGCCCCAGACCGAGGGAGATTGATGGTCAATTGGTGTTTCTTCCATTTTCTAATTATCGCACCAACAGTTGACTCCTTCTCACCAAGCTGCTTGCCAATGGTCTTGTAGCCCATTCCAGTCTTGTGCAGGTCTACAATTTTGTCCCTGATGTCCTTAGACAATTCTTTGGTCTTGCCCATTGTGGAGAGGTTGGAATCTGATTCATTGATTGATTCTGTGGACAGTTGTCTTTTATACAGGTAACGAGTACTTAATTAGGAGTACTAATTAAGTAAGAGGACTAATCTGTGTGCCTCCTGGTCACATAACCGGTCTGTGGGAGCCAGAATTCTTGCTGTTTTGCTAGGGGGTGAAATACTTATTTTCCTCAATAAAACACAAATAAATGTTTAAAATTCATATAATGTGATTTTCTGGGATTTTTTTTAATATTCTGTCTCTCACTGTTAAGATGAACCTACCATGAAATTTATAGACCGACCGTTCCGTTCCTTTCTTTGTAAGGGGGCAAACTCACAAAATCAGCAGGGGGTGAAATACTTATTTTCCCCACTGTATATGCACCAGCACATACATGTGCAGACGCGCACACACACGTACACACACACACACACACACACATACACACACATATATGCACCAGCACACACACACATATATATATACACCAGCACACACACACACACACACACACACACACACAATGACACACCCACGCACAACACACACGGTGTGGTACACCCACACACTATATCTATACATGCATATAAGAAACCTACACATTATAATCTGCGCATGATGTGATAATTATGATGGATTATTGCTCTGTTTGCTCTTTGGTGGCTTGTTACACACTTCAGCAGTGAACGCACACGGCCGACACAATGTGCCCCCCAGACAGAGGTACACTATATGCCAGGAATGATGTATTGTGGGTGTCACGCTTCATTTGGAACCACATCTCACACTGGCACTGCAATTCTCCGTCCGCACTGTAGGTCTGGCAGCATTATTCAACAGCAACTGATACACCGAGATAATGCAGCCTGCCTTTCTACTGGGCTCTCAGATACCCTTTCAGCCTCCTACCAACACACACACACACACACTCACACACACACACACACACACTCACACACTCACACACACACACACACACATGCACACATGCACACACACACACACACAGCCTGCCTTTCTACTGGGCTCTCAGATACCCTTTCAGTCTCCTACCAACACACACACAAACACACACACACACGCTCACACATCCACACACACATGCACACACTCAATACATAAAGGAGCACAGACCGAATACATATGAAGCCTTGTTTATATCATACACACCTCCAACTTGCACAAAAACCTTTTTTTCCATATAATTATTTTAGAGATTCTTTTACACACATTATTATAGTATGTATTTTTCATGCTTTTCTGAAAACAAAACTTTGTTTTGCCGACGTGGCAGTTAATTCTGTCGATGTCAAATATTTTTTGTTGGGAGGATGTAATGTGGTAGTCATGCTGTAACGGAATAGCCAGTGGCAGCTTCTGAGTGATTGAGTTTCGTCTCTGAAGGGAGTAAAAGGACATGGATATTAATGAAGATGGATTTTTACCTGAAAAACAATTTCCCAAACCACTGAGCTCATTATGCTGCATTACGTGCAAAGCAGTTTTTTTCTTTACCCAACAAAAGCAGGTGTGTCAAATGACAGAGTGATCACTGTTCAGACAGCTGAGAGACATGCAGAGTTGCTGGTGTGAATACAGTGGATGGGATAAGCTCCAAGGAAAGGACCGGACTGAATGCAAATGCAAGTCACTCTCTCCCTAGAGTGACAAATCCACAGGTAACTGCCAAAACAAAGAAAACACTTCATAAATGAGGGATATTTTTGGCAGCTCTGTTATGGTGTGGGGTGCATTTTCCTGGCATGGTTTAGGTCCACTCAACCCCTTAGAGGGCAAGGTAAACATCAATAAATACAAAGCTATTCTGAGTGATTGACTTCATCTGTGGTGAATCATTTCTATCCTGATGGGAGTGGTCTCTTCCAGGAAGAGCCATCAGTGGTCACTGAATGGTTTGATGAGCATAAAAAAATGAAACCCATATGCCATATGTCTCAGTCACCAGATCTCAACCCAATTGAACATTTATGGGAGATTATGGAGCGGCGCGTGAGACAGCCTTTTCCACCACCACCATCAACAAAACACCACATGATGGAATGTCTCGTGGAAGAATGGTGTTGCTTCCAATCAAGTTTCAGACACTTCCAATCTATGCCAAGGTGCATTTAATCTGTTCTGGTGGCCCGTGGTGGCCCAACACCCTATTAAAACACTTTATGTTGCAGTTTCCTTTATTTTGGCAGTTAACTGTACTTTTAATTTCTCACACAGCACAACAAGGTATATTTTCACAAAAATATTTCTGTATGAAAGAGTGGAGTGGAGGGGGAAATTACATTACAGTAATGCGCATTGAATCGCAGTTAGCCGAATATGAGCCTAAGGCTGGGGATCCATCAAACGTCTTGGCTGTGAAATGCATTAAAAGATGTAGTTAAGAGCAAAGTAAAACACAGCGGAATTGACTGTGATGAATAACGGGGCCTATGAAAAATTCATCTTCCATTAGAAATTCAGTCGGTACGGCGGTGTAGCGAATGTGACTTCCAGTGTAACAAGGTTATTTCACTCAACATTAGCGCCCCGCCACATCGGGAGCGTGTCTAACCACGCTACATAGCTTTCATTTCTGGAGTGTCAAAGCTGTTTGTGAAACAGGCCCCCGCAACCAAAGATGTCCCAGCCAATTAGGCATGCGCGATCATTTGCATACGGCACGTTGTTTTTTTAATTCTCTGTTGTTTACCTCTCCTTTCAACAACAACAATGAATCTAATCGTTGCTGACATTTTTTTAATCTACAGGTTTCATCCCCGGGCGGGGGGGAAGTCGATATTTTATTCCTTCCCGAGTACCGGAATGAAACAACATCAGGCATTGGAGATGAATCTGGCGAGGCAGTGGGTTGAAGGGCAGTTTAAATAGTTGTGTGTGGCCGTTTTTCTCCCAAAATAAGTAACATAACAGCACATTACGGCTCAAATGGACGGTAATGAAACCGTGCCTGCTTCCACTGCGGTCTCAATTCCTTGAATGTTTTTGACCTTTTTAAACTGAAATAAATAAGTAAAATCATGCCTCTCTGCTTTGATATATGATACGAGGAAGAGGAGGTAACGATAATGTTTTATTTTTCCACGCATCATAATTCACTTGGCAGTTTAGTGCTCTCTCTCATTAGGGGCTGTTGTGCTTGCACAGTGATCTCCCCCTGCAAAGCCAACAGGGGCCAGGGCATGGGGGCCAGAATGGGCAGGCAACTAAACAATAAATTAAACAGAAATATAAAGTGTCTTAATAGGGAACAGCTTCAGTGCAACTTGGCATAGATTCTACAAGTGTCTGTAACTATTGGAGGGATGCAACACCTTCTTCTTTGGTGTGTTTTGATGATGGAGGTGGAAAACGCTGTCTCGGGTGCTTGCTCCAGAATCTCCCATAAGTGTTCAGTTGGGTGGAGATCTGGTGACTGAGACGGCCATGCCATATTGTTTACATCATTTTCATGCTCATCAAACCATTCAGTGACCACTCGTACCCTGTGGATGGGGCCATTGTCATCCTGGAAGAGACCACTCCCATCAGGATAGAAATGCTTCACCACAGGATGAAGGTGATCACTCAGAATGGCTTTGTATTCATTGGCATTTACCTTGCCCTCTAAGGGGTTGAGTGGATCTAAACCATGCCAGGAAAATGCACCCCACACCATAACAGAGCTGCCAAAACCCTTCATTTACTCAGGTGTTTCCTTGATTTGAGTTACCTGTAGTACCAGGACATTCTGCCAGACGTATGATGCTCTAGCCATAGGGGTGGGCTCTAGCACAAGGGCTACCCAAACTGGGGTTTATGAAGGAGTCCTAGGGGTCCTCAAATCTGGCCCACGAATCCAAATTTGGTCCTGGTTTTCCTTTCTCTCAGGTAGTTGATTGAATCAATTAACCAGTCAATTTGTGAAAATGATTGGCCAGAGTGTCTTCACACCTGACTCCCGGATAAAGGGAGTGTGAATATACAGCAGTGCTCGGCCCACGAGGACCGTGATTTGAGGAACCCTGTCCTAGGGAGTCCTCAGAACAATGTCAAACATGTTTACCCTTTTATTGTTTATAGTTCCACATTGCATAAATTATGTATTTTAGACTTTCAGATAACTCCGGTTTCTTCCCACAGTCCAAAGACATGCACGTTAGGCTAATTGGAGAGTCTAAATTGCCCGTAGGTATGAGTGTGTGAATGAATAATATGGATTCGACCTGTCCAGGGTGTATTTACTCGCCCCAATGCATGCTGGGATAGGCTCCAGCCCCCCTCCGACCCTAACTAGGAATAAGCGGCTGAAGATGAGATGAGATGAGACTTTCAGATACAACAAATTGTCCTGGTTTAGACGTACTTGGAAATATGATCATCATTATTTACTAGGCTACATATTGTAATGGTGGTTATGTGTATTTCCGTTGTGCCACTGTCATTGTCTTGTGATTGGTCCTTGTCTGTTTCCCCTCCCCTTTGCATGCGAATGCTGAGGGTAACCATGAGTGTGTCTAGTGTAGTATTTAGTCCCCTGTCTATAGTTTCTGTCTGCCTGAGTTTCAAGTTGGTTATTCCAATGTGAATGTTCTCCTGAATAGCTATGTGTCTTGTGTAGATCCATAATATATGACATCACGGGTTTGGATATGCTTCCATATACTGGTATGTTAAATAGCAACTGAATTTCTGGCTGTAGTGGATGCTGTCGAAGGTCTTCGATGTTACCCCTGTTATTGAGGTGGGGGGTCCATAGCCACAGTGTACATTTTAGGGGGCCTTTAGGTTTGAGAACCACTGCACTGGCATTCAGAAAAACTGAAGGGCGCTGAATTAGTGGGGGGGAAAATACTGAAATGGATGCATCCTGGTCTCAAGGTTATATCCCATTCTAAAGGAGTTCAAACCTCAAAATCACATTGGTTCAAATCAATTATATTGTGCTACCATCTAACATAATTGACGGTGCAATTAAAAAAAACACAAACTTTTTTAGAGCTACCCTCTGTAGTTTTCCATACATTTGAAAGGCCTTTTCCTTTTTCACAAGGAAAAAAAAAAAACTCTTTTGAGGGTGCAGGACAATTGTGGATTTCAGATTACTTATTTGAGTGATGGAACGCGAATGAATGGAATAAATTCAGCACGAGGCTGGCATTGGTAATTCGCTCATTTTAATTCAGCGTTCAGTCTCCCCTGAACACACTTGCCAACTGAAAATGAAAACCGGCCTTCCTTTCATTCGGTGAGCTTGACATCGTTAGCAAAAATAATTTAATTTCACCCGGTTCTTCAGTCCCGTCTTGGGGATTGCAATCTCTCTGAACGACTTGCCTTTTATCTCTGCACAGAGGCCCACGGACAGTTAAGGGAACGCGGGTTTGAATCGCAACCATTATGCAATTATTTATCTTCGACAATTCTTAATTGTATATGCAATAATACAATATACAATAGGCCTGCTACTTTGGCATAGATTCCCATCACATTCTCTTATTAAGAAAGACAAAGGAGGTCTAACGCACCACACTTTGGCTGCTCCGGTCCGGTGTGGTGGGCGCTGCCTGTCAGGGACGCGGTTTGAAACCCGTGTCTCTGCCAGACCAGCCCTGGCCGTCAGCCCCGATCGGGGGCGGCATTTGGCTGTTCGCCCCAGGGGAGGGGGGGGGGTGAGCCGGCACGGGTCCGCCGTGAAACATGTAAGGGAGTCTCCAGAACGTGGGTGGGCGAAGTCCGTCTCGAAGGAAGCGGAGTTCGATCCCTAATCCGAGAATTAGCTTGCAGCGGACTCATGTGGGGAGGGTCAATCTAAATAGAGGGTATAATTGGCTACCAAATTGGGAGAAAAACTGGAAAAAATCTGAAACAATTTATTTTTATTAATTTTTTTAAAGAAAGAAAGAAAGACAGAGACAAACTGCGGTGATCAAGGTCAGTTGACTGTTGAGAGTTGTCACACGTCTCCACGGGTGGATGTTTCCCAGCAGCCACAGAAAGACCTATACTAGGAGAGTGAAGGTATATGAATGGAGCAGAATGCATCGTCACGATTTGGGCTGTTGGCTCAGCATTTTAGGCCCTGGGTTCGTGTCGCTTTGGCCCATTAGCTGTGCTGCTCCAGTTAACAAACCGAAACGGTGCCCCTCTCTGAAATGGGCGACATGTCCCTCAGAAGCTCAGGAAGTTTCAAAGCACCTTGTAAAAATCCACAAGGGAGGACTTCAGAGCTGAAAAACAGAATAATAAAATGAAATGGCCTCGTTCACGGTTTTGACCATCTTGAACTAAAAAAAAAAAAAAATGTATTTCCTTTCTTTCCAGGGCGGGTGATGGCATTTACATGCATTTGTCATTAATATTTCGTATTAAACGTTGGCATTTACGTTGGATTTTCCACAGGTCCATGTATCGCCGTGTTCTCCATGTCACAAATAAATAAGCTAATAGAGGCTAGGAGTGTGTGGGACTTTAAAAAACTTCTGTTTTTTTCATCAATAAGATCCTTTTCTCAGCATCTCAGTTATATTGGCTGACGTTCACCTTTGAAACACTGAGGAATCCCACATTCATGTGTCCCTTTGAGTGATACGGTAGCTAACGGGAGTTAAACGTCGCTCTTGTTATTGTACCGCAATAGCATTCACGTACTGAATGGTGTTCAAGCAGAGTCCAGTTGGGGAGAGGGAGAGCGAGAGAGAGAGAGCGAGCAGCTAGGCAGCTAAGTAATTTAGATACATCATGTTTTGTTTTTTTACTAGTCCTTAAAGTAGTAAATCATTTTAAATTAAATCAAGTAAGCTTTTAAGTGAACATCTTGGGACCAACAACCAATTACTGGCACAAAAGAATAAAAAGGCTGTCATCCAAATTTTATTTTATAGGAAAGATAACATTCAATTGTGCCCTAAGAAATTAACTTGTCCTGTTGCGGTAGACTGTATAAGACATCGAACTCGTAGCCAGCAAGCTATATCTATTTAAAACACATTACACTCATTTGAGGTTAGCTCCTTTTTCTTTTCCAATAGGAGAAAGTGGGCAAAGAATGTATGAGTCATGGCTGTTAACTTAATATCCATACTCACTGTGGAAAACCATAGCATTTGCTAGCTGGCTTAAAAAAAGATTATTACAAAATTATGTAAAGAAAAATACTGATTATTCTTACCAAAATATAATTATTACAACGATCAGTATTGTTATTGTTAATATATTCTTTGAATGGTAACAAAACAATATTATCTTTTGCAGTAATGGATAAGTGTTCTTACCGATACCACACTAATGTTCTCACTCATTTGCAAATGATACTCCTGTCAAAATAACAATGACCCTAGCTTCCAGCAAGGAAGTCCTGAACATTCACAAGAGTGACTATTAAAATGTCACCCACTAAAATGTAGCAAAGTAATACAAAGACCGGGCTGTGTGAATAATTAACCCCTTGGGGAAAGGACTTGTACATTTACTCCTTGTGCACAATACGCAGATGTCTGATTGGCTCAGATGCACCAATCACAGGGACGTGCGCCAGACGCACCAATCGTAGGTGAGAGTGCATTGTGTTCCCAGAGAGATTCAACATGCCCTTATTGTCCTGTCGATGTTTCTTTTTTCAGTTCTACAGTTCACTAAAAGAATGTTTCCCCCATATACCCTTGGCTATTTCCTGAAACATATATCCCATTACAAAGCCGGCGGTCCATTAGTGTTTTGTAGATACACAAAATGCGGTATTTAATCACATAGTGCCTATTCCGTAAATGATTCTGCTCCCTGCCACCATCCTGGAAAAACAAAGCGCAACAAACTAATGAGAGAAATGTTTACGCTGCGGAAATAATGCGAAATAAAAGTGTGAGCACAATATATCCTGCCACTGTAGATATCCGGGATATTTCAACAAACTGAGTAATGGTGGATGAGGTGATGTTTCATGGGTGATGTTTAATTGATGGATTCATTACGTTTTGTGAATTCAAAACCACGTTTTCTAATGACAGACAGAAGAAAAATCAAAAATTGTTTCAGTACTGCAAAGATCACAAAATCATATTCTCTATGTAACAGATACATATATTTTCATATGTGTGTGTGCACAATATATATATGCATATATTGTGTGCATGTAGGTGTGTGTGTGTGCACAATATATATATATGCATATATTGTGTGCATGTATGTGTGTGTGTGTGCACAATATATATATGCATATATTGTGTGCATGTAGGTGTGTGTGTGTGCACAATATATATATGCATATATTGTGTGCATGTAGGTGTGTGTGTGTGCACAATATATATATGCATATATTGTGTGCATGTAGGTGTGTGTGTATGTCTATGATCGGTTCAGCACATGTTGAGAAAATTACTTTTTCTCTCCTGTTTTTCCTTTCAGCTTTGAGATGCAAATGCCAATTGCACAGGCTTGTGTAATGTAGAACTGGACAGATGATGTCATGGCGAGAAGAGCAATTATCTGTTATAGACATTTGCCTTTGATTGGCTGATGTAGGAAAGAAAGAGAGAGGCCCTGTGGGAAATGTAGTGTGGACCTTCGGTCCCCCGCAGCCAGTGTGTAGTGCATTTCCATGTGTTCGCTCATTATGTCTTCTGCGCACTGACAGCGGCCGACCGACCCTCACGCAAACCCGACTGCTCTGTGTTCCGTTTCATCTGATGAATTTCTGTACGGTACAGTGTAGAGTTGTTTCAAATGATGGCCAGAATATGTTTTCATATTCATTAATGATGTATCGCCAAATCACTGTATTCGCGTTTGTCTCTTTCTTCACACTGTCCTTCGTTGTGTTTGGCGTGGGAAATTACGGTTTGTTCCCAAGAGATACAAGATACCTAAATAATTGTTGAAATGACAGGGATCACAATGTCTTTTGTTTTTTGGCAGCTTGCAACCACCCTCAGAACTTCACCTTCACCCCCACCTTGTGCCATGCGGTAATATTGCATAGCTGGTCTTGGTAGAAATCAGGAAAACAGGTTCTAACAGCCCTCATGAATTACTGAATACATTTGTCATTAATATTTCATCGCGATACACGTAACACGATATTGGCTGCTACGACGATGCTCTGATGTGCTGAATTTCAGCTGCTTCCTAAGGGAGTAGTCTGCTGAAAATCATGAGCCGGTGTGATGTTCCTCGCCTTAAAATCACACCGCTGTCTCCTGTCTGAAAACGCACTCGCAAACAAACGCGGGAGGTCTGGGCAGAACCGAGCCAGACCAGAGAGGTGGACACGGCTGAGCAACAGTTCTGAACTAATGAAAATATCAGCCGGGGCCATATTGTGCACGGACATGTTTGGAATCGGTTTTGCGGACAGAGCCTGTTTAAAAATCAGAGTTCCCCGTTTTCTTCCCGAAAGTCTCAAAGTATTGGCAAAGCTTAAAATTCTCCTCATCCGAGCTTTGCCAGAACGTGCCAGAGTGATTTGCAACAGCTTTGGCTTGTTTCAGGCTTTTGGGGGGGATCTCAAATGTGAAAGAATATTGAGCAGGTATTTCAAAGCTCTAAAGCTTAAGTAGTCACCGTGCCAAACTATTAGACGTTTAATGCGGTGTGGCCTTTACGGGAGACCGCATATCTGGGACTAGCAGATGATTATGTTGCATTTTGTCGAGCCGAACGGAGATAAGGATTTGATTTAGCGACTGCCTTCATCTGCAGAAAATACATGTGGTTTTTCTTTGCTCCCGGAGACGCCCAACGCGCCCTGTTCAGTCAGGCAGACCACAACCAATCGAACGGCATTCCATCTGTGTCACGACCCTGAATAATTGACCTTGATGTTTGACACAGGAATTTTAATAGACCCTAGCGTAGTGGGTTTGGATCTGTTGTATTTGCCCCGCGACGCTGAATTGCAGTCTGCTCGTCAGATACTGAGCATGAAGTAAATCTCGCTCAAACGCTCCTCGTGTTCATTACCAACAACCTGCAACAAACCTGGGCAGGAATAGCTTCAGATTTGTGTTACACCATTTTAAATGTTTGCGTTCATTTTATACATCGTTAACTACTCTTTTCAAAAACAATGTATGCCATAGCACAATGCACAATGCTTCCACCCGCACAATGCGTCATTTTCTTTCCGATAGACACCAAGAGTGCAGGGCAGGTAGTTGTTCCTTCCACTTTATTACGAGCAATCATACACATTCGTACAGTACACAGTTTAAGGGTTTGTGGGTTTTCCCTAAATTGACTCGCATCAAAGTAATCTGAGCAGGCACTAAATTGTGGACCGAGAAACATGTTTATTTCCACAATCTAATTACGCCTCCCAGACGAGATGAGATTCACACTTCTCTGCAGTCTTGGCACATAACTATGCTCAGAAACTTAAATATGTCCCATATTGTTTGCTTTAGGGCTATACCACGACTAATAACACTCATTTTTGAGTCCTCAGGTCTGTTGTATTGTTGTTTTTGCTCCAACATAGATTTTTTAGGACTCAGTAAAAAACGGAATATGAATGGATATCAGGTGTAATATACATGTATGACAGAACATTGTTTATTGTGGAAGCACAACTGCGTAATATTGAATGAATCATAGATCTGTAAACTAAGCCAAGTAATGCTTGTCCAACACAATTACTGAGAGATTTCGGTTCAGTAATACTTTACCTCCGGGGTGGGAGTGTTCCTGAATGTTTGCGCACGTTTTGGAAAGTAACTGTGGCGTGGAACACGCTGACGTCCAGAGTTACCGAGAGTTCAGAAAGGCCCCCGCCAATGGAAAATCCCCCAGTCTTTCACTCCACACCCCAGGAAAATGCCCCATGGAATAAATCAAAATGGAGCTTCCCAGCACACCCCCAGCCCCCAACCCCCCCCGCCAAGAAACGTCTCTTTAACAATTAGGGCGGATGGTCCATTGTTGTACCCTGCTCCTTAACCCTGAAGTAACGTTTCAACTGAATTCTTTCATTCTCTTTGAAGCAAGGCATCCTGCCAATCACACCCTCCGGAACAAAACAAAGGAGGTTCTGGAGCCCAGCTCTGTTTGTTGAGCGAGTGTGTGCGTGTGCCTGTGCGTGTTCATGTGCGAATATACATGTTTTTATTTTTTGGCCTTTCAAATGTGGAAAGTGAAAATCACGCTCCGGAAGATGGTCACGATCAATTACACACCGGATCTCGTGCTTTCACTTATATTCCTGAGCCTGAGAAGTGATTCAGTGCTCAGAATTGACTTTGACTTTGTACAACTTTACCGCCGTAAACAAAAGCCTGGTCTATTCCTCTGCTTCTGAACAGAGAAGCAGAACCGGGAGAGAACGTCTGAGAATTTGACAGAAGCTGACAAAGATCGGGAAGATATCTGTCCTCATTCTGCGTGGGTCAGTCTGGCTGGCCACGAGGACAAAGAACATCATAGTTCCATGCCTGAACCTACCGTTTGAACTCTCCGAGAACCGAAAATTAAATCATGCGCAATTGTGCCTTTTTTTTTTTTTTTTTTAAACATTGTGGATAACAGCCGATTGCTTTTCCAAGAACTTGGGATCGCACATTAATGTATTTGAATGCACTTAACTGATTGATTCCATTGCCAAACAGATGCTCACAGATTCAGATTTGATAGAACATTTTATAGAACACTCGTATTGCAATGGAACAGTAGTCAATTTGATTCCAATTTGGTCTCGACTGGGGCACTGGAATTATTTTATCATGTTTAGAAATGACAACAGCACTTGCACCGTACATCTTATTTTTATTTTGTGTTTCAGTATTTTGTCCAGAAAGCCCACACGCTGTGTTCATTAATAACATTTGCCTTGCTCTATTTTCCAATTAGCACTGAGGCAAAATGATATGGCCGGTGGGCTTGCTTGTGCCTGCCAGCCAGTGAGGGTCCACTCATGCCATGTACATAGCTGTGTGCCAATGCACATTGTGTCAGGACGTTGGTTTGGCGGGGCTTGGAGATTCATGTTCACCAGAGTCCATGTTGCACCATCTGTTACTCAGCAGAAAAAGACACTCATTTTGATCAACATGGCTAAGGTTCCTGACATTTTGGAAGAAAAAGATTCCAGTGTGCAGTTCTTTAATTCAACCGTTTTTCTCACCTGGAGAGGTCAGAATTACAGAGTTAAGAATATGACTGTTCTTCAGACGTGTGCTTGAAAAATAATGCTCCGATATATATATATATATATATGCACTGAATGTAGTTTTTGTCACATGCATCATATGGTGTTGTGTAATACATCCTGAAATAGGGTGTTTTCCAAAGAAATAATCAGTAATAGCAATAATTCATGTTTATACGGTAAAGTAAGGTCTCAGGCCGATTCTAGAGCCCTATAAGATTGTGAGTGGAGTCCACGGTCCAGGATCGAATGCGGACCGTGACTGTGATCGACAGCCAGGTGTGTGATTGGCTACAGTGCATCTCAGGGAGGGGGGCCTTAGGTAGGCAGTGTGCCAGCTGCATCATTACTCAAGAGTGCCCCCTCTGGCCAAACGGGGGCTGCGGTCTGCCTGCGCCAGCTGCTCAAGTGGTGTAGCCCTCCTGTACAGTCACTGCCCAGCTCAACTGTTGCACTGCAGGGTGAAATAAAGTGGCTGGCTACATTTGGACACTCCAAATTGTGTGGAGAAGAAAGAATAGGTGATAAGAATATTGTGAGCAGGGGTTAATGCTATACTTACTTCCTGTTCCTGCTCTGCAACAAGCACTGACTCCTGAGATACAGGATGTCTTTTGTTATGGGTAGAGAATGGTCATCTTATGGTTTTCCATTGGCAGGAGGCAGTTAAATAAGTAAGGCCTACTCTTAACTACCAGGATTATTTTGCCTTGTCAACTCAGTTAGCATATCCGGTGCCACTGAATTCCAACTAAAACCTGTGCCAGCGCGGACGCGAGGCAGACTTCAGCAGCATTTTCCCCCTCACAGTAGGAAATTTCACGTGGGCCCGCACATACGGACGGCGTGCGAATCGAGAAAACGCAGGGGTTAAAAAGCAAACGCATGTTTCTCATATTGACGGGAGTGCAATCTGAGAGCGGCTCAAGTGCGGGGCACTTAAAATATAATAATAATATAATACCCACTCGCAGCGCCCCGCTAAGAAACGCTGTGTGAACGGCGGAGACGGATGTGCTCGGAATGCCTGCTGGAGTCTGGATGTTTTTCTTATGGGAAAGAAACGGGGGCTGACCCGCGGGGCTAGCATCCACCCAGGAAAGACCCTGTGCTGTTAGGGAAGATGTCCAGGAAAGACCCTGTACTGTTAGGGAAGACATCCAGGAAAGACCCTGTGCTGTCAGGGAAGACATCCAGTCTTACGCACCCATTCCACATACGGCCTGCCGGATCCAAATTTGAAGACGTAGGAGAAAAAAAAAAAGGTTTTGTCTATAGTAGTCGGTGAGCCAGTTGGACTTATTTATACCGGTTTGAAAGAGGATTCCTTTTCCAGGCAGGGGCGGCGCAGATCACTACAGCTGAGCTCATGCAGCAGCTTACAATCGCATGTCATCGTGGCCGCTGGAGATGACATCAACAATGGCTCGTTTATGCGCCTCACTCCTCACGGTAGGAGGAGGGGATAGTTAAAACCTCCTGTGGCCTGAAGTAACACGTTCCAGGGCCCGGGGAAGGGCGGAGAGATCAGAACGTTTCACTTCTTGCAGAGTAACATCATGGAGTGACGCTAATTTAATTAGCTGGTGAATTTTCAGAATGCAGTCAGTCAAATCGGTCGGACGAGCTTGAGGACTCAAGACAGTATCTGCATTTGTGTGTTTTTCTTTCCTATGCCCGGATTTTATTTGCTGCTGAAATGATATTTCCATTTCTGATTTTGTCTACTCTTTTACAATATATATATATATAGTATATAGGTATTGAATAACCTTTGATATGTAGATGCAGGGAGGTGAAGTCATAATTTTGCTCTGAAGTGCTACCCTCATCATAATTTATCCAAAGAGCGCTGGTTTCCAGCGCTGATGGCAATCTTTAGCAGCACGGCGAAAATCCCTCGGTGCGATTGTGGAAACAAACAGAAGGACCTCAATTAACCTGTCGCCAATGGACAACAATCACAAACCCCGCCGCCGAAACAAAGAAGAAGAAAAAAAGAAAACACCGCGCATTCAGTCGGAGAGAGGGGAAAACGGCAGGCGAAGCAGGTTTGCCCGATGCACGGCGAAGTGAAAAACACGTCCTGCGTCTCGCTCCCCTTCGCCCCTTTATTTACCGTACAGCGGTTTCAATTGGGCCGCCGGGATGGAAATAGAATTCCAGCGACGGACCGCCACACAATGGCGGGCAAAGCCTCCTATTGAAGAGAGTGGAAAAAAGGGTTATTACTCCCGTTAGCTAGCTGCAGGGCTCACCAACAATTAAGAATACCATTCATGTCTTTTCATACATCCAACTGGACAAAAACCTCCTTTTTAATAAAATGTAAAAAAAAAAATCAAATCCTTATTAGAGCGACGTCTACTCATGGCAAAGCCGCTTTTAAAAATCAGAAGCGCAGAAGGCCACTGAACAAATGGAACGGTTTTTTTCTTCTTCTTTTTTTTTACCCAAGTAATGCCCCCAGGCCAGTTTAATTGGACCAATCCCGGTCTATGGACTGCCTGCACTGATTAAATTGAGCGATTTGTTTTCTGCGAGCCGGGAGACATTCAGACTGAATGGAATGGGGGACGTGTGTATTAGCGAGTGCGTCGAGTGGCCAGCCCGGCAGACAGGTTTTCGGAAGATTTGTGGTAAGGCTAAAGAGGCCTTCCAGTGACTAACAAAAGGGATTTCCCCCCCCCCACCCCTCCGACCTTTGAAAATGTTCGGGAACCTAAAACAACGTCCATATAGAATGGAATTTGACAGTGAGTGGACAGACAATTGTTGTAAAATATTTGCTAAGGTTGCTAAAACTTGCAAATATTCTAAAATATAGTCCACATCACTTCAGTAACATTAAGCTTGCAAATAAATATGTAGTATAAATGAAATATGCTCTATATAGCCTAGAGTCGTTTACATGGCATTGTTTATGTGGTTCTTTTATACAGAGCCATTTTTAAAGCCAATTATTTGTATAATAATTTGTTTTTGCATGGTATTCAGCTCAATGTTTCTTAGAGCAATTCGGGTTAAGTGCCTTGCTCACTGGTTCAACAGCAGTGCCACACCTGGGAATCAAACCTGCAACCTCTGGTGGTGGGGGGCACAGTCTCTGCTCTTCAGCCGCTGCCCCATCAGCGTCCCCCGCTGCCTTGTTTGTCATGTTTAGCCCGATGTACTGACACACGGCTTTTCTCACATCGAGGGAGCTCCAAGGTCACGCTGGCGCGGAGGAGTCAGCGGTGCTTCAGCCACTCTGTTTGCAGTGTGAAAGGGGAACGGGGGAGAGAGAGAGAGAGGGAGAGAGAGAGAGAGGGAGGGAGAGAGAGAAAAGCACTCGAGTCAGGAGCCGCTGATTGTCTCCCCTCCATAGACACAGGCGTGTCTGGAGGCCGAGCGTTATTGATTTTTCCCACGCTGCTCTCTTCAGCGCGAGCCTCCTCCTCTTCCCAGGGCCGTCCTCTTCCCTGCCACCTTGCAATACCAGAGCCGTCACCCTCGACACCCTGAGCGGAGCAGCCCTCCCTCCTGTTCGGCCCCGCTCTCTCACACACCCCCCAGCCCTCCCTCCCTGTTCGGCCCCGCTCTCTCACACACCCCCTCCTCCAGCGCTTTAACCTACGTACCTTTCAGAAACGTCTACAGCAGCAGAGCCCATAAATCCGCCGACTGCAGTCACATGGAGGACGACTGCTGGGACATTCAGCGTACAGGATATTCATTACAGAACTGTACCTGCGGGGCTTCATCTCTCACACAGCAAAGCAATAGTTTAAATATACGATGGATGGAATTATATATATATATATATACATATATACATAGAAAGAAATAAAAGCATTTTAAATAAAAAACTTTTCATTCTGTTTTACAACAACCCTGCGCTACCCAACATCTGTAAATAATAAATTATATATATTTTTCAGCTAAATCACCTCATATCACTGTATGTAGGTTGAAGGGCAGAAAGCAATAAAACAATGAATTTTGGCGAACGTAGTTGGACCGTACCTACATTCTGGGGAAAACACCCCGAATGTAACGACACAAAGATTTTGATAGAGTAAAACAAAACAAACATGTCCCACAGGTTTTGTCTTTATCTTCGATTGTGGGCAGAGGTGGGGGGGGAGTTCACCCTTAAATAAGAAACATATTGGTTGCCGTGGCAACCTCAGAACCGAGTAACCCTGGAGATTACTCAGGGGGAAGACGGTGTCCTAAAATAAGCTCTGAGAGCGAGCGTTTATTCATGACTCGCGAGTGGACCGTGAGGAAACTCTAGAATGTATCGCTCGCTGCCTTTATGCAAGACAGGTGGCCGTATTTTTGGTTTGGTTCGGGGAAGGGAGAATGCACTTATGTATGCCCGTACAGGAGCTATGCCACTCCTTCTGAAACGATGCACTGACATGGTCACGGTCGTCTAAACTTTGTTTAGACTGTACGTACAGACTGGGCTCAGTGCAGGCAGAGACTTAGTGCATCTCTTTGTGTGCTGTCACAGCCGTAACTGTATTCCGCAAACCACAGGTTGACCTCGGACAGTTTCTTATTCGATCCGAACACAGGGGCCGGGCTTTACAAAATGTTACGATAAACTCTTATTTTCAAGGCGTTTATGATAATATATCGACGTGCGATTTGTGAAATAAATTACAATGCAAAAATCTTGCATGATTTCAATTTGTATCGGAGTTCATAATGCTTCATGTTTAATTAAATACTTTGTTTTTACACAGTTGTGAACTGCGATAAATTATTTATCACACCCATTAGGATTTGGCTGAAACTTTATTTCCAGAGCATTGTATGAGCCATGATGTGAACTGCAGACAAGGTAGAATAAAAAATATACCAAAGATGATATTCTGGAATGTTCTGAACATTTAGCGTTTCAAATCGCCATTCTGATACATCGTCCCAGCATTGTAGTCTATGGGAAGCACCACAATTAAAGGCTAACAAATCCAAAGTCTAGAGTAGGACAAGCAGGGCCGGGTCTGGGCATAAGTGTCTAATTGCCACAGGGGGGCCCAGACAGAGGGATTCATTTAGTAAAAAAACAAAAAAAATTAAATATTTTTTTAATGTAAATATTAAAAAAATATTTTCAGATAAAAACTCCAATCTAAAACTTTATTTCAATTTATTATTTTCTTTTCAGTTTTCTCTTCAATCTATTATTAAGTCATACACAGTGTAAGCACCTTGCAATGTGTGCGAAAAGTCTTTCCGGTTCAGTGCAGATCATGCTCGCTGTGTTAGCAGTGTCCTTTCAGCGATGCTTTTGGGTGCAGCAAAACAAAAACGAAAAAAAAAGGCAAATGAAGAGGAAGAAAGAAAACGACAGAGTGGCTCTGAAAAGGTTCCTCTCGGGCCCTGGCCCTAGCCCCGCATCAAAGTCAACAGCTGCACGGTGACTGAGACGTCTTTGCAGAGATATCGTTAGCAGAGTGGCATAGTGACGTTAGCCCTGCGTTAGCAGCAGAGCATCGAAAAATTCGGTTTCCTTACAAAAGTTAATTCAATGGGCATCCGAGAACTGCATGCAGCCACAGAACATCTGAAAGAAATATACCCACATGATCTTGAGAATGACTTTATAGAGGAGTTTTGCCAGTAGCTCAATGGTAAAGGCTGAACAATCAGTGATGGGCATGTATAAGAAGCTCAGAGAGCTAGGCCTGGGCGATGCATTCCCCAATGTGGAAATATGCCTCAACGTGCATCTGGTATTGCCCATTGCAAATTGCTCCAGAGAAATGTTGTTTTCTTTATTGAAACGTGTTAAAACATACCTGAGATGAACAGTGAAGGAAAAGAGACTAAACACATTTGTGTTGTTGGCGATTGAGAATTAATTTACCACTTCCCTGGATTATGATGACATCATTGTTGATTTGTCATCACTTCACCTTAACGAAAGTCAGGGGAGGCATCTGTAAATGTGAGTACACTTTCCATTTAAATACCACTTTCCAGGATTATGATGACAGAATTGTTGATTTGTCATCACTTCACCTTATCGAAAGTCAGGAGAAAGGGGGGGGGGGGGTTTTAAAAAAAAAAAAAAAAAAAAAAAGTATCCATTTAATCCAGCTCTCCTCACAGCAACTGAGAAATTAAAATAGTCATTTTCAAATTGCTTGTGATTTACCTATGGTACATATTATATGTATCTCTACAGGTTTAAGTATCGTAAATGAACAGTCATGCTCTTGCATTAGGGTGGCAGGACAATTAGACCTTGTAAAACGAATCTGGTTCAGTTAAAGTAAGGGCATCATCTAATCTTAGTTGATATTATTAATTGAAGCAAATCATTAGGATTGAAATGCAATATGATTCAATCCCAATTTTTCAAATGTGTGTGTTCCTGACATTTGCGGCCCAGAGTGCATTTTGTAGTCAAGTAGAGAGAGAGAGAGAGAGAGGCCAAACTCGGTTTCTGTGCATGCTGGGAAATGTAGGCCAAGAATAACGAAGAAATTCAAATTCTCTGTTTGAAGGGAAATTCTATACCCGTAATAGTATAAATGGAGTGGGCAAGGGTAATGTTCCGATATTAGAAACTAGTACGCGAAAAAGAGTAAAGTCGTTAAATAAAACTTTAAAAATGTAGAAATATAAGGGAGAGGGCACTATTCCTGCTTTCAATTTGGATACCCAGTACAGTTAAGGTAACGAACAACTTATAAATGTATAATGTTTGTTTAGTGTGGCTTTAGCCATCATGGTAAACTAGTGGACGTATTCAGTCTGGGCATCGCCTGCTATGTGAATGAATATGTGCACGGCAAATAATGACAAAAATATATATGATCAATAGTTACTTTTAGTTTCTTATGGCATATTTTCTCATTTCATCCACTGCCTTGCTAACATAATTGAGTACGAAACAAGACATATAACATTTAGTTAAATGTATGACCTTCTTCATTCTGGCATTTTCATAGTTTAAAAGATGCTGATACTTTCAGCCTGCCGGCGCATTTACTGTTTTGTTTTGTTGCTCTGTTTTTATTGTCCTGGTAATTTGTTCCACATGGCTCGTTCCTGTTTCTCTCCTGATTCGATTTGTGCCGTTCCCCCCGTGCCAAGGAACTGAACAAAACCTCAGCAGATCAAAATGCAAACATAACCGTCTCAAATTCAGAGAGCTATCAAAATACCGTGTGCACCGTATGCACTGTAGGTGAAAGAGTACCCCCGATGCCTTGTGCGCATTGGCTGCACAGCGGTAGGTAGACAATGCCAGACAGTGTCAGTTTGTGTTCTTACTCAATTAGCGACGGTATACCTTACCCCAGATCCATTGCAGTAATGTCAGGGGGCCAGCACTTAGGACGTTGAGCAGCGCTTGCAAATCTCTGAGATGTTTGTTTACACATGCTGCTCCGTGCTGCTGGTGTGGAAGTGAACCAGTGAGCCGTGGACCCTGAAGGGCACAAAGTGGCTACGCTGCTGCTAATCGACATCGTTCTGCATAATACTCCCAAAGATCTGACGCGTGTGCCATCCTCATTCATTACTGCTGCTTCGTGGCTAATGTACACGTTAGGATTTAAGCCTGAATGCATGTCTCTTAACATCTTTTTAATCCTCTTTTCTCTCTCATTTTCTCATAATTCCCAAAGCTTTTGTAGGCCCGTGGCCATCACTGTCACGTCCCTCCGTCAGTCTGGGAGAGCACAGACCGGCGCGAGCGGTTGGTCTCCGCCATTCTTCCGTAGTCGTCGCGCCCAGGGCCACGCATCCTGCTCAGCTGACGCAGGCGGACCGCAGGTGCCCGAGTCCACCAGAGGGGGCGCTATTGCACAATGAGGCAGCGGACACCGTGCTGCCCGAGACTCTTCCTGATGTTGACGATTGAGGAATGTTCCTGGGCCATCATGATTTGTTGTCACAGAATCAACATCCCCTATCAACCAATCAAATATCAACATTTGCCACCACCCGGTTTTTCAGAGTGCCGTGCGTCGCTTGAGCAAGGTAAGGATTTGTTCTTTTTGACCTTTTATTCATAACTAATTAAATTGTCTTTAAGAGTAATGAGCTGTAGTATCCAGAATATTAAAGAACACGGCGACCAAGCTGTGTGCTAGCTGTGTATGTGCAGCTGGCAGTTTACTAACTAGTCATGTTGATGATGTCAGAAAGCGTGTCCCAAATTTGATTGGTTGATAGGATCGTTGGTCCCGAGACAACAAATTATGATGACCGAGGAACATTTCTCACTTGGCAAAATCAGGACGAGCCTACCAGAAACCCTCGCTCCCTGTCTATGCAATGCCACTATGACCAATCATGAATCACCCCAAAGCTGGAACTGGCACAGTCCGGATTGCACTTAAGACCAAAGAGCCACATTACCGCACCTAAAACCCAGCTGCGTATGCCATCCGAGAGCCACTTCTGATGGAATGTTTACATGTTTACTTGTTCAGTGTCAGGTTTCACGGGCAAAGAGGATCCCGGCAACCGACAATTAAAAATAACCGTTCGATGAGGTAATGTATCAGCGCAGAAAAAAGCCCCAGCTGTTTTCTGTGAGTCGCGTTCGTGTTCCCACAAGCACCAGACTAAAAGGTGCATGCCGCGCAGAAGTGGAAGATGAGGGCTTTATTAAGCTGCGGAAAGAGGCACGAGAGTTTTATTTGATCCGTCCACAAACAGCCACCACCGCAAACAGAGGCAGCGGTGGTGCGAGCGTTAGCGTTCCGGAGCTATGGTTAGCGCTGTATAACCTCACAGACCGGTGTGGGTGACCAGCGGGCAGCTCGGCGTGGCTGTGGAAGTGTGGCTCAGCCCTGAGGCGGAGACATGAGCCGCTCCACTGATTTCAAAACTCGTATGACGTGTCATTCCTGACCCCCCCCAACGATTATGTGACAGTCCACCCAAAATATGTGTCAGGTTCACTTATCGTTTATTGCTTGAGATTTTCAGGAATCCTGTCGTGTGTAACTGGCTACGATAACCCCAGTTCAGCTGGCACAAATGGAATCACATTTTCTGTAGCATTCAAGGGTATTTCACGTTCACGAATCAAAAAGTAATGTCCGCACTCTGGCGTAATTCTCCCCCGATTTAAATTTCATTAGCACCTCCTAACAAGTGCCGTTTCTAGCTAGCGCTCTTCGTCAGACTTAACAAATTTATACACAGACGCCATTTAAATACCCATAATTCCAGGCTTGCGCAAGTCACATGACTGAGTGGACACTGTTTTACATTTACATGCAGTTATTTATCAGAGGCTAAATAACCAGCGGCTGAGGCTGAGCAGAGGCTAAATAAACGTCCAAGGAAGATACGGTATGGGTTTAATATTAGCCAACTAATACCACGGTTAATTTAGGGAATGGCATTTCCCCGACTGCATGAATGAACATCGCCTCGTTCCTGAGAGCTCTGGAGCAGCACATTCGCAGCATGTGTAGACCCAACCCCCCCCCATGTGAATGCGGCTAGTTAAAGTCTGCTGTGAATTCCCAAGTGGTGAGAGAGCACTGGGTGCTGCGGGTTCGATCCATGGCCCTAAACATGAGCGATACGATTAGCTCGTCGAGCGAAAGACCAAAGTTCCCCGGCCGAGGGAACCAATCACAGTCTCACTGACGCTCCGGGGGGTGAGGTAACCTTGATGTTAACGACTCCAGACTCATTACGACATGAGTCTGGAATCATCGAGATGTGTGTTGTTGGTGTGCATTTTTCTATACCGCTTTACTTGGCCGCCGTTTCTCGCAGCGGGGCGATAGATTAAAAAGTGAAAGGCATTTCTTTACTGTTTGTTTCGGGAGAGGGACGCGTGAAACAAAGATTCCTGCTTATCCCTCGTTCCGTGACTCCTCAAACGGCTTCAATCGGACGCCACGTCGGAAAGGCGACCCCAAGAGGAACAATTTTGGCCAAGGTTATACCTGTAGCTAATGTAAAAGCAACCAAAAACCCCAGTAACATTAAAGCATGAAAGCATAGATGTGATCTGGTTTAAATGGACCCCCTACTCTTTATTGGTAATGACCGCAGCGATCACTAAAAGCGCTCTGAACACGGTACGCATGGCAGAGTAGGGGCTGCCCTTCGTTTGCAGTGCGCAGATGGAAAGTGCAGCGTCTAAATGCCTGCTACTCTCAAGAGGACCGGGTGGGAGTAGGCCCTACTCTTCGTACGCAGAGCGAAAGCAGAGTACTTTCAATAGATTAATGGGGGAAAAAAAGGCCAAATTATATGCCGAGTGAATAATATTGTGCTTAACATTTTAACCTTGTTCCCTCATATGATTCGCCACGACCAAGGATGGCAGTTATAATATAATTGATAGCGGTTTAAGCACGCCACCATAAAGCTAGAATCTCTTATTATCTCAATGAGATTACAAAGGCTAATTGCATGTCGAGGCAAGCCCCCCCCTCTGAAAACCTGATTGCCTCTCTCCTGTCTCCATCTTTCTACACGTGTAGAATTAATGATGTGCTCTGAGATTTGGACCTTGCTTTCCCAAAATTGTTTAATATTCAGGGTAATGGCCGGCGACTCATTTTGATATTCGCTATGAATTTCAGAAATTAATTTCCGGATGTGTGATTTTGTTGTAAAAACGTAATACAGCATAATTCATTATTAATTAATTATAATAAAGTATAACTATAATAAACTTGACTTCATAAAGATCCTTCACTTAATGAAGATCCTTCACTATTGTAGAGCTACAGTTTCCTCTGGAGCAACATAGAGCGCTGACCCTGAAGATCACTAATATTTCTGACATATTTCGCTTTTTCTTGATTAAAAAAAAATACAGAGAAACACAAATAGTATCTAAACACCATATGAATCAAAAAGATTTGTTACAAAATACCTCACTGACCTGGGAATTGTTATCTTACGTAAAAGCAAAAGCGTTCTGTAATCATCTGAAGCGTCACATTTTTCACTGTCATCCAGCAAAACTTTCATGAGTCCATTTGTGATTCATTCGGACTTGGGGCGTTTGTTGTTTTTTCTTCTTGAAAGTTTGGGGGAAACACCATGTAAAGCAGTGTAATGGCATCAGTCATTTGAGTCCCGGCACGTGCTCTGCTCCTGGGATCCTGGACCGCTGTGAGCGCATTCTGTCTGAACGCTGCGGCCAAATTGTTTGCTACGCAGATGTGAAAACGGCGGTAATGAAAATGTAAACTAGCGCTCCGGAGGGCAAAGTCACCGCGCGGAGAGCAGAATGAATCCGGGCGGACGGCCGAGAATCTGCACCTTTGAGAATTGAGGCTACGGATCCAGGCTGTGCGAACGGATCCGTGAGCCGCTGTAGGGAGGGCCCCGTGGTGTCCGCAGCAAATCTGTCAGCCGCAAAAAGCTGTCCTTATCGATCTCGTTAAGGCTTGTTTTGTGGCGGTTGAGGGACCTCGCAATCGTCGGAAGGTCTTGGCACACGGGTGCGCGATGATAAAATCTTTAGATAACGGCGTCGGCGAAGGGCATTGCTCTGTCAAAGCCAGCGGGGGAGAGAGCAGAGGAAGCGTTTTCAGAGACGTTTTTCCTCAAACGTCTATAAAGGCACAGAAAATGAGTCAATTATAATCATAATTGTCAAAAATCCAATTCATCCGATTCTGCGGTCTAATTATTAGTTTTTTTGTTTTTTTTGTTGAGTGTACGGTCTTGCTACACACTCCAGCATAAACAAAGAAAATGAGCAATCGCTATTAGCAAACGTAAATATATTTATGTTTGCTAATATATCAAATATATAAATATGTACTCAGTGTGGTGGACATGTGCTGAACCTATGGCAGACTTTAAAAACCCATGTAACAAATTACACGTCTGTCACAGTTCACAACCTCGTGGAACTGCTGTGGTTTGGTAACGGCACAGATTTCATTGTCGTAACGGCCTTCTGACCCACCGTGCTCGGAATCTGCGTAATTATCTATTGTTCCAAAGAGGCACCATTGTTGAGAAGGCTTTCACACAACGTTGCTGGTGTTCTGGTCACACTACACCCTGACATCGTGTAAACGGAGACTGACAGAGGAGTTTTTTCCCCCAATCAGTTGTCACAACATGACAAAGTAACATTACGATTATGTCTTCTCACGACATTGGAATGTTGTGTTCTGACAACATTCTGGCAACATTACGTCCTGACGCTGGGAGAGCACTAATTTGATACGGTGTCACAGCCAGAAGTGTAATCATGATATCATTTTTCTCTCAACTGCGATTTTATTTATGGAGACATATTCATATGTCGTAACCATGGGAGGGGCCTGTGACTGATGGGAGATAGCCTGTGTGTGAAAATATTCATGGAAATCACATGAAATATCTTTGTCAACCGTGGATGTTTATCAAGAGAAAAGTACGATGTAAGACAGATGGAACAGTAGTTCCGTAAGGAGTGTAACAAACTTGGCCAGTGTCCTCTGTCAAAACCAGGCGGCTAAACTGGGGTGCGAAGAACCGTCCGAACCTGGATCCAAAAACGTCAGGCTTCGGATTGGGAAGACTTACAGAAAAAAAGGTTTATTGCGCACTGCAGTGCAAACCTTAGGCCAGGGGAACTCAAACTCTCAGTCTTATGGGGCCCCAGTGTCTGCAGGGTTGTTTTGTGGTTTTCTGCGAAAACCAGCAGAAACTGTGGGACTGGAGTCTGAGATTCCTGCTCTAGGTACTCCGGCTCGACGGACCACCATGTTTACCTGGTCATGTCGACCATGGTTGAATTATCAAACTGATGGCAGAAAAAAATTGAGATCTGTGACCAAAATCAGTTTTCTTTCTTTTACTAAATACCTAAATGCACAGATGAATAGGTCGATACAGTAGGATTTTTCTCTCAGACACCTTTAGTTAATTATTTATTCTGTTTTAAATACTGTTTCCACACTAAAGTCATGAAGCAAATGCAGAAAACGCACACCGATGGAAACCTTTTAGTGCAGGATTGTCATCCAATAGCAGATCAGATTTGTGTCTCCTTCCGTCTGCGGGAATACAAGATGACCGTGATGCACTCCTCCTGATCTCAGGTTACTAATCAGACATTTGGAACTACATCCAGGCCCTACTCTATTGCCTGTCATTAATGTGTAATAAGAGAGCACAGTCCATATTAAAATGAGAAGAATACTCTGATTTCTATTCACACTGTAAATTATAGCATTTTGACAAACGAATGATAAAAATACAGACAACAAGCATAACATACAGTATACACATACCTAACATGCAGTATTTTAGTGGTCCAAGAATATTCAATGTTCATATATATATATAATGTGTGTGTATATATATATATATATATATGTGCAGTACCAGTCAAAGGTTTGAGTACACCTGCTGGAAACTAGGTTTATCTCATAATTGACAATGTTTTACACTGTATAGGTTTCTGTAAAGACTTGAAAATGACAAGAAACACATGTAACAAATAACATTTTGATTCCTCAAAATAACCACTTTGCCTTGATAACAGCCTCACAAACACAGGCCATTCGGTTAGTAGATTTCAGCCAGAAATCACCCGACATGTCTTCCCAGCTCTCCTGCAGCAATTCCCAGAGACACTTGTGGGTTGCTTTGCTTTGACTCTTCTCTCCAGTTCGGCCCATACAAGTTCTAAGGGACTGAGGTCTGGACACTGGGCAGGCCAGGTCATTAGTTTGAGTTGTCCTTCATGTTCCTCCTTCACCGGATAGTTCTTGCACAGCTTCAAAGTGTGTTTCGGGTCGTTACCTTACTGAAGATTGAACAAGTGCCCGATTAGCCTTAATCCAGATGGAAGGTGTAGTCAAACCTTTGACTGGTACTATATATATATATGCATTCCATCCTTTTGAAGCTATAAGATGTTATTTCGATCATTCGTTTTTAAGATGTAGGCCCCATGCAGGTATGTTCCCAGCTCTTTGGGCTTGTGAGGAGATGGGAATAAGTGGGAATGAATAAAGTTGAATAGAGTTAAACTGTTACCATCATCACTGTGCGCCCAACCCAGTATCACAGTGAAAATGTATAATGCAGTGTGGCATGTGTGCTGCGATGTTAAATGGTGCATGGTATGAAAGTGAAGCAAAAGCAGACGTGTTATTGTGATGCCTTGAAAAAAATCAGTCGTACTGGAAGGGATGGGATGTAGTGTACTTTTACCCAAGCAAGAGCACAAAGTTGTAAGATGCTAATGCCCGGTGCCAAGCAGGGGACTTTTTGCTCAAAATATACTAAATTAATATATCGTTTCCAGTCACATTAATCGGTGAAGAGTACCGAACAAGCAAATAACTCGGTTGATGTAATATTCTTATTTCATGAGTTTGCTAGCTGTATTTTAGGGCGGCCAAGGGTATCTAGATGGCGTTATGGTAATAATTTTACTTATTTATTTTATTTGTGAATGTATTTATTCCATTTATAAAAAATTGTATAGGTTTATTTACCACATAATGAAAGTTTGTTGTGCAGTGTGCGCTGGGTGGCTAGAGTTTGCTGGACCTTTTTTTCGTGGTTGCGGAAAAGGTTAATCAGGACTGATTTAGCAAAAACAAGTAGGCAAAATTGTGGGGGCGGGGGGCATTTACTGTAACAGAACAGTAGGAGCTGTTTACTTTAACTTCAGCTGTGGCCACAATAAGCATTATGTAATAATCATTATTACTATACTAAAAATACAAAGTAGGAAGAAGGATGAACAATAACAACAACAGAACTCACAAAAATATTATAAGCATGCGATTTTGTAATAGCTGCATCATAGGAGATGATATGGAGTAATACCTGTGTGGATACGACACCGAACAGGTATGCTAAAATACACAAGTGTCCTCAAACAATAATAGAGTGCGTGGGTCTTCAGATTGAGAGATGCCAACATTTTATCCACAGGCAAAGTATGCGAGGGCCTAGTGTTTGGTTGGATACTGTTTTCTGATTACATTAAAACAAAAGACAGACGTTGCCACATGCTCTCCCAAATCCACAGTGCACACCCTACCGAAACCCAACATGCCTGCACCCATTTCCCACAGACCCAGAGAGCCTGCCAAACCGCCGTACCCGCTCACTGTTATATGAACGTTGCCTTGCTTGGAAAGCAATTGTTTGGCAATGTGTTTCTCTCCAATGTTTTTTATTTTATTTTATTTAACCTTTATTTAACCAGAAAAGCCACATTGAGATTGTGTGTCCTGGCCAAGACAGGCAGCAAGAAAACAATTAGTTGCAGACATGCAAAACATATAACATATAACAGAATCAAAGTTTAAAATAGAAAGAGAGAGAAAAAAAAAAAGTATATATATTTAAAAATAACATAAGATATTTACAAGATTTATATTGGTTGGGGCAGACATGCTAAGTTTCAGTCAGATTTTTGGTCTTGTAAATTTGCCACGAGTATCCACATACATTCAAGCTAGGTCACAATATTGTCACCTATGCTGCCTTTTGTAAAAAGGAAAATAAATACAAATACAGCTACCTTACTTTAGAATAATATAATATGCATTCCAAAGTATTCTTGTAATACAAGTAACTGCCCAAATAAAGGAAACACTTGAGTAACTGAAGGGTTCTAGTGGCTCAGTTATGGTGTGCGGTGCATTGTCCTGGCATGGTTTAGGTCCACTCAACCCCTTAGAAGGCAAGGTAAATGGCAATGAATACAAAGCCATTCTGAGTGATCACCTTCATCCTATGGTGAAGCATTTCTTTCCTGATGGGAGTGGCCTCTTCCAGGATCACATTGCTCCCATCCACAGGGCAGAAGTAGTCACTGAATGGTTTTATGAGCATGAAAACGATGTAAACCATATGCCATGGCCGTCTCAATCACCAGATCTCAACCCAATGGGAGATTCTGGAGTGGCATCTGAGACGGCCTTTTCCACCACCATCAACAAAACACCAAATAATGGAATTTTTCATGGAAGAATGGTGTTCCATCACTTGAATTCCAGACACTTGTAGTATCTATGCCAAGGCGCATTGAAGCTGTTCTGGCGGCTCGTGGTGGCCCAACGCCCTGTTAAGACACTTCATGTTGGTGTTTCCTTTATTTTGGCAGTCACCTGTATGTCAGAGCCACCGAGAAAGAGCCATCTCAACTGTGGCACCGACCTGTTGTGTTCGGCCGTGCCCTTGAAATGCAACTCGAGTGGCTGTGTGAGACACTCAAACCCAGGGGAAGAATTTGGTGGAATGTACCAATTATTCATGAACCTGCCCTGGCCAGGCCATTGAGTTTGTGTGAGGCAAAACTGGACATTCAGTGCTGAACCAACCGGCCTCCCACCCCCCATGCGCCCCCCCTCCCTCCCCCCCCCCACTCCAACAAATCCCCCCAACCCATTCCACAGCTGGGTACCATCCATTGAAAAGCCAGTTTAGCTAGATCAAAGATCAAAGGCCAACCCATTGGAATTCAATTATTTGTTTCACCCGCTTGAGCAGGAAATGTATTGGGCTTGACTCTGTATAAACGTATTTTAAATGGTTTAATAAGGAGAGAGAGAGAGAGAGAGAGAGGGAGAGAAAGAAAAGTTCACGGTTCAGCATAATTTACTAAAATAAGCAGGAGAATTGGGACCATCCACATGTGAATGTATAGATTAGTACAGGTGAAGGCACCTTTTTTTGACAGTCACTGTAGGTCTAGACCACCTGTTTGGAAGCTTCTCATTGCCCTAAAGCCGCAATCTCGCCATCTTCTGTCGAGGGGGTTGTTAGTACAAAAAATGTGTCCCTACCCTTGGGATATTTTATTCTCTTTGTAATGACCTATAAACAAGCTCTTAATCTGGCCACCTAATCACCCTCTCCACCCCCCCCACCCACCCACAGTTGATTGACTATGCAATGCCTCGCATTCCCTACCTGCATCATCACCCAGGTTCGTCATTGCGAAAGATAAATTAGTTCTATCGATCTGCCCGGTTAAACACGTGCAAAGGTTAAATAAACCTTTATGACTTTTATACGGGTGTGTTTATATTGCTACTGACACACCGGGACGCACAAGTTGAAGGGAAGTTTGCATTTCAAAAAAAAGTGCATTTCACACGGACGCTTGGTCTTCCTCCTGCACGTGCTGCAAATGCGCGGACCGGCTTGCAGGGATTTGCAGTGAAGCTCGAGATCCTGGCATCCCTCGCGACCAAACATGGCACAGTGACACATTCGTTCTGGGCTCCGGACGAGCGATGAGCTCAGAGCAACTATAGCTAGTTCTCGAATAATACTGTACCGACTTACCGTTCGGCTCATAGACTAATTCATTATTTTTTTTCCGTGTGATGGCAACAGTCTCATTACTATCAAACAACTTTATTTGTTTGTTGCACTTGGCATGATTTCAGTCGCTGGGAATATATGTTTACAGCGGAATGAAAACACTGTGAGCTCCATTAGGGAAGGGAGGGCAAGTAAACATTGTTGTTAACCAGAGCTGCCTCGAGGCTGTGACGTAGAGGAGCGCATATATGCCGTTAGAATACTTTGATCTGCATTACGGCTCGAGCCCGAATAGAGTGAGTTCTAGTACAGTAGCCGTTGGTTGTGAGTCGTTCATAAACCGGCTCCCACACACACACACACACACAAACACACACAAACATACACAGGCACGCGCGCACAGGCACATTGTACCAGCGCGATATTCACGCAGCCGGCACATTTTTATTTTTAGCAGGTTACTGTAAGTCGATTCTGTGTTCTGTCATCTGTGCATTTTAAAAACGTGTACCTCTTCTCCTTCCCTACGCTAATACGTCGAAAGCCCACGCACAACGACGGGTCCTTAGAAGGTAGGAGGCACGGCTATGAATTAGATTTTGGGTGGGATAGTGGGCGGGGTTACGAGCCCAGTATAAAGCGCAAAAACCATGTAGGTTTAAGGAGTTGTTTAGTTTCAGATTGCTGTCGAGCTGGGCCGTTACCTTCAACTAAACCAGCTCCTTGCGTCACGTGAGAAAGGAATACATACATCGGAGTATGAAAAAAGAAAACATTTGCTGAGTGAATCGACGCCTGGGAAAATACGGCTGAATGACCGCAGGAGCGCTGTCAAAGAAATGGGATTTTCAGATCTATAAATAGCCCATAATATTCACACGCAACAATTTTAAATATTAATTGAGTGCGTTTTGCGTAGCCTACCTGGTTTGATTTGTCTTTGCTTTCGTTTCTGACACCCCGCACCCCCCCTCGGCACTGTTGCTACATCGGGACGAGCAGTTTTGGGCTGTATTTGTTTACTTTTTTCTTACGACTTTGGATTACTGTCACTGTTTTGATTTGTCGCTATGAAATTACATTCTGAGAGGTAACCGTTTGGACGAGGTGGGAAATTACCATAAAGGAGGAGCCGCAGTGTTCTACCCCCGTTCCTATTTGTCGTCAGGTGTCTGTTGGAGAGTCGTCTTCTTTGGGAAGCAAAGCGCAGTAATTGTCTGACGTCTTGTTGCGAGCATTTGATCTGCCTTCAATAAAAGAAATACAACAACAGAAAACCCCGAGGACCTCTTGTTCCTGGCGAAAGAAGAGCGGCGCAGGGCTGTTCGCGGATGTTGCAGACTCGCGCGTGCTCCACTCACTCAAATCCGCCTCGGTAGCGTTTCGCGGACTTGAAGTTGGGATTTAAAACGGTTTGCTCTTCCGACTTTCAGTGACAAGATGATGGATGCGTAGAAGGAAATCAATACCTTTCTGCTGAAGTCCTGCGGTAAAAAGCTTCTGCGCGAATGGCTCGCAACCCAAGCTGTGAATAGTTATTCCCACAGTCTCACCTGAACGGAGCGGGTTTTTACAGGGAAATCGGTGCATCTGTGCACGCAGTCTGTGTATATATAGTCGTGCATATCTCTGATATGTTTAACTCCGTGGCTGAACCGCTGCGCTTCCAGTGATACAGTCACGATCAGTGTACGGCACTTGGCGTTGGCTGAAGAAGTGACTTTATTTCAAGCTCTCCTGCTCGCTGCTCTCACGGCAGAGCGACTCAAGACCTCGCCATCGAAGTGTGTGCAAGGAAATGTAATTTATTTATGACAAAAAAGCAAACGAAACAACCCATTCCATTTAGACGAGCCAACAGGTTATTGCTCCAGTTTCTAGTAGCCTAGGAAATTTCGTTTTCAATTTGCATCGTCACATGATATCGCGTATATATATATATAGCCTACTAAAACGCACAGACCTCCGCTCACTGTAGTCAAAGCTTCTTTTTTAATTTATATATATCGCATACAGGCAGTTTGACCGTTGAACAATGTGCATATTGAGAATAGCGACGCTTTCCGTGGGACTGCTGCTGCTGGCGTGTTTCGGCGCGGTGGATTCGCAGCCGTGCCCGGCTCAGTGCTCGTGCTCGGGGACCACGGTGGATTGTCACGGGCAAGGATTGCGCAACGTGCCGCGAAATATCCCCAGGAATACAGAGCGATTGTAAGTACATAAATGAACTCGTCCGCGCCGCTCTTCCGCTCATTAGACCCGAGTGAAGTGTGACTACTAATGAACGTTACGGCATGGCGGTGTCTCCCTGTGAATTAATGGATCAGCGAGGTGAAGTAGCTGCCGTTGTTGCGTAGGCTGTCGTTTCTTGTGGTTTACATTAGTGGCCAAAAACCACAATGCCGCAACTGCGACGCGATTTACTTCCACCGATATCTGATAACACCATAGGACACAGTGAATTGTGGTAACTTTAAGTTAAAATATATTGCTTTCCTTATCTTTCCCAGATACTGCTAAATGAATTGTTTCGGTGTACATTCTGGGTGTATGCAGATGCATTTATATGCAAAGAAAAGCGGTTGCCCGGTTAATCTGTTAACAAATATTTTGAACTTTATATGAGCCATTTAAATGAATATATATCTGGAATGTAAACGCTAGGATGCCATGTGTCGTGCCGTAACAAGTTGTTTACAGCCATTAAGATAATTAGAATTATCCCCACAGGGGGAAAACACCCAACTTTTACACCCCCAACTTTCAATGGTTCTGGGTACTTAACAATAAAGTATTACGACTAATAACCAAGTATTTTTCCATTTAAAATGATTATATGCATGTGCCCCCCCCCGGTTTATATAATAAAAAAATAATACCCAGTCATGTTCGTTAAATGCTTGTGGATAGTAGTCATCAAGTGAAATGATTAGCAGTGGCTTTGAATTGGTATGTCGATAGATCCCCATTTTTTTCTCCTTTAAAAAACCCCCCTGATATACCGAATGCTTAAAGATTGTCAATGTTTAATGCAGTTTCTTTTTCTTTCTCCCTAGGGATTTGAATGCAAATAACCTCACGAAAATTACTAAATCAGATTTCTCTGGCCTGAGACATCTCAGAGTATTGTAAGTATTTAATTCTCAGTGTATTTTAACCCACGTCGTATGTGAATTAAAACTGCACAGTGTGAAATGGACAGATGCATAATGTATTCCTTTAAAATAGTTGGTTCAGTGTGGTAACCTAACATCCCCAAGTGAAGAGAAACTGCCACATATTATTGTGATTATTATTATTAAATTATAGTGGCAGTAGTCATTTTCTTCTCGTGTCGACACTGGTTTAAAAATATAACTCTTGTGACCGTGATGGTAAATGAATGAAACATTGAAACAGTTTAATTAAGCTTGCAGCAACACCTGCAGAAAGGAAGGATAGGCAGACGCATTCAGCTGTGCGACCACCTCAACGTCAGATCAGATCACTGAACCGGTGGCGTTCGTCCATTAAGTTGAATAAGCACCGTTGGGCAGAAATATCGCGCGTGCGTGCGTGCCCGCCCGGCTAACACACACACACTCGCGGCGCTGCTAGTGCGCGCGCCTGCCGTGGCGTAATTGAGAATCCGTTTCACGAGCCTTTTAATTAGTTCTGATGTTAGTTCCTAGCAGCGTACAGGAAAGTGAGTCACTTCATCGCCGCGGAAACGGTTGTGCGAGCAACGCGCCCGGGCGCGCACGTGTTTGAAAGACAGGACAGTCGCCGTCATCGAGTGAAGGCATAGTCCTCCGTACGCTGCCCTATGGTAGGCTAGGCCCAATTAACAGAGCAGAGCGCCTGTCAGAACAGGTATTCCCCCCCACCCTCTGAGTGGATTTCCGAGGTGAATGGGCCGCCTCTCTTTAATTCTGTTTTTATTGTGTGCGCGCGAGCCCTGAGTGGGCGTTGGGTGACCACAGCGGTGAGCTGATCACGCTGACCCCAGGCCTGGCCTGGAGGCTCGGTCAGGTGACCCCGGAGCGACGGGCCAGGTCACGCTTTGAGGGGCGCCCGGGTCGTGTCCGGGCGCCTGATTTCAGGTGTTAAGAGTGGAATCCGGCGGAATGCGTTGACTGACGTTACCCCCCCCCTCCCTCCCCCTCCCTCTCCCCTGTAACTTTCTGCAGGCAGCTCATGGAGAATAAGATCAGTACCATTGAGAGAGGAGCATTCCAGGACCTCAAGGAGCTGGAGAGACTGTGAGTGCTGTCTGCCATTTTACTTTCACGCCTCTTTCTGTTTACACCTTCTTTTATTTATTCTTCATTTTTTTAAAAAAATTTTTACATTTTGCACTTTGAGTTGCATGGCTTGGTTAACCTTTATGGGATGGCCTGGCCCTTGAGTATTTGGGGGAAAAGGTGTTTCCTTTTGTGTGTGTGTGTGTGTGTGTGTGTGTGTGTGTGTACGTAAACTTGTTTTAAAGATGCTTCTAGTGCACAATCAAATGGCGAAAGGTCAAAGGTTAATTAGAGCCATACTGGTGTCCTGTTTGGCAGGACTCACAAATTGTGTTCACATCTCCTAGATGGCTCAGGAGAAACGATACGTGTTTTACGGACGAAGTTGTACTATCAAATCTCTCGACTTGAATCTCTCGAGCACATTCCATTGCCGAATGTTCCCGTGTAATTAGCAGCTGAGTTTCAGACCGCTCTTTAGTGAGTGAGTCGGAGCTTCCCTGCAGCAGGGCATGCAGCCGTCGAACTGAATCGCCACGGTTTTGATTGTAGCGCTTATCATTGTAAGATTCAGCCTGGACAGATTAGTCTTGTCGTGTAAATCTTTGTTACCTTTAGTATTTTCTCTTCTTATTTCCTCCTCTTTTGATTTCCAATTTAGCGCGGGGACTAGTGTTTCCATATCAGGTTCGTGTTTTTGGAAACGTCGGCTGCAGGCCCTGAACAGACTTGTCATAATTCTCGGCGTGAATTTTCCTTCTCTTTTTTTTTTTTCTTTTTTTCTTCTTTTTTTCTCCTCTGTTTGAGATTGTCATATCCATTTGATGTAGAGACATTGTTGTCTGTAGGCCAATTCACCCCCAGGGCAAACTGAATTCTTGGCGAATTCCTTTGGAAACCTGAGTTTGGCTTTAAGGACTTGCTTTCAAATCCATTCACCCTTTGCACTACATTTTGGGAACACTAGTTCCTGTATAATTGGGCTAGCAGTTGCTTTTGAGTGTTCAGGCCTCAATTTATGCCCTCTCTGATTTTTTTTCTTATACACTACCAGCAATGAAAATGAAAAATACACACACCGAAGAACCTCCAGTTTTGATAAATTATTTGATCTCATTAAGCAAATCCACTAGCTTCCCTACCCAGCATGCAACTCTCTTATGCTATATTGATGCAACAAGGGAGATTTACCCCACCCCCCCCCTCCCCCCCTCCCTCCCTGCCACAGAAGAAGAAGGGGAGAACAGAACATGTGGTAATGCCATCTCTGGTAATTAGATGACTGTAACACTTACAATGGGCCTAATAGATTTATTTTACAGAAAAAATGTTATCATGAATTGGTCCTTTCAGATGTACATAACCCGAAATCTCATGGTTACTGTAGAAGCACAAAAGCACTTTTACGCTGTAATTGTCTGGACCGTCCCTAAGCGTATTAACTGTAATTTAGCAATCCAGAGTCGCAAGCTATAAGGAGCACAAAGGAGTCAGCCAGCAGCACACAAAAAAAATCCCATTGTAACGTAACAATCGGACGCTCGGCGGAGAGGGAATCGTCGACTGCGTGCACATTTGGGACACTACGTTGGTTGTGTTATATCTCGCGTAATGGCACGCTATAGTAGAGCGACAAAACAAGCCCCTGAGCGGAGGGGGGTTTATGGTGACGGCCGCACGTCGCGCGATGACAACGGCCTCCTTTACAGAACGGTCTCAGCGTCGGCCCGGCGTGACTAATTCTGTCAGGTATAGACTCAGCGCGCGGCGGATCAGACCCTGACTAAACCCGCCGTCCGTCTTCTCCTTTAATCCGGGCTGCGGCTCAGCGGCTCAGCGGCTCGCTCTGGCTTTTGTCCGTTCCTAAGAACATTACACTTTCTTTACCCAAAGCCCTGTGGGGGTGGGGGTGGGTGTGGGTGAGGGGGGACACTGGCCGGCTATGAAACCCTCCGATAATGCACAGGGGCCGATGACAATAGGTGCAGTTCCCCAAATCCGCTTGAGAGGCCCCCGGAAGGTCCTTCGGGAGAGCCGTTCCGTTCTGTTCCGTTTCTGCGTCCCGTATCTGACGTCTCGCGTAAATCTGGCCGATTTGAAATAGCCGCTCGCGTGAGGTTTTCCGTCGTCTCCTTCCCAGTGTTACAGGTATGATACGCAGCTGCCTGCAATGATGTCTATCGCTGTATTACTGCACTGATCTCGTGCGCTAACTATGATTGTTCCTACCATGTATTTATGCACATCTTGTAAGTCGCTCTGGATAAGAGCGTCTGCTAAACGCTGTAAAATGTAAATGTGAATGTAATGTGGTCACCGCGCTGCTCTCGGACTCGTTCAGGCAATCGCCGGGCAGATTCACGCGGGCGGTTATTTATGGCCTGAAAGCCGTCGCCATGTGCTCCTTTATGCTCCGTTGTCTTAGCCTGTTCTTTATTGCTGCGGAGGTGGAGGGAGGGATGGGGGAGGGGAGGAGAGAGACATCCTAACTCTGATCGCGGCGCTGTAAATCAGACCTTACCTGTTGATGGGCATCTCTGCTTTAGTAGGACGGAGCTGGATGTGGAGGGAGGGAGGTCCTCAGACACTTTGAAGTGTGTGCTGTTTGCTTTGATCGCATGTGTTTTCAGGGCTTTTCAGGTTATGTCATCAAATTGTACGCTGTATTTGACACTGGCTTCCAGGGCTTTCTGGCTGTTTGATACCCTGTTGATTGCCAAGATACGTTCGGTGATGACGGTATCTGAGCCATGTCTTCAAGGCAAAGGGACAGCTATATTACGTAGTGCAATGTTACTCAGAATAGAGTAGACAGGCAACGATATAATAAAGTGTGTTAAAAATGTTGTTCCTTGACCTCCGAGCGGGTGAACCTATTACACTTAATTACAATGTCAACATAACTACGGGGTATTTCGAGACATTATCACCGTCGTGTACCACAACAAATTCACAGAATTTGAACAATACCCCAGAACGCACACAGTATAAGTGGATGTGAATCAGATACGGTGTATATTAAAAGCAAAGATTTTTTTATTGACCACACATTTTTATAATAGAACATTTAGACATTTATTTATTTATTTATTCATTATTTAGTGGACAGCCTTATTAGCTTATATTTGATGTACTGCCTACTTACGCAGCTTGATAATGTACCCAAGCCATTCAGGTTAAGTACCTTTCTTAAGGGTAAAACCACAAAGTCCGACCCTGGGATCTGAACCAGCAACCCCCCCCCCCCGGTTAACCCATTCAGACCTAAAATGCCTGCTAAAAACGCCTATTAAAACCTAAGCAATTATTCTACACAACCTCTTAAAACCTGAGGGTTTTCTGGAAAAAATTTCAAAAAAAAAGCCGACACCAACGTGCACTTCATTTCCCCACGTCTATTTCAGCGAATCACAGCGCATTTCATTAATCGCAAAATCGATGCGACCTAAACGTCACTCCAGGTCTTAATGGGTTAAAAGGCACAGTTCGCTCGCCACTCGGCCCTGACGCGAAGGCTATTTTTGAAGGCGTGATCTCACTCGGCGTTAGCGCTGGGCGTCCTGATCGTGAGTGTGAGCGTGAGCGTCCCTCCCGTCCCGGGCCGCTCCGTACAGAAAGGGACGAGGAACACGTGGGCCTCTCGGCGAGCGAACTGGGCCAGCGGGCAGCGCTCTGTCACTGCCGGCCTCCTTAATTATTTAATTGGTTGTTTTCGCGGCGAGATTAAATATTGAAGAGCCGTGATGTAACCGGGGCCTGCTAGCGGAGGGCTGGATGAGTAATGTGGTGGTGTGCAGCTCTGATTTAGAGTCAGTGCTGTCTGGGATTTTGAAATATTCGATGCAGGGGAAAAACGAATAATATATATATATATATATAAAATCTAAATAAATAAAATGGATTTCTAAATTCATTATGTGAAATGCTGGGCATTTGGAAGTCTTTCACCACCTCCTTGTTAAAAATATTCAGACATTTTAATTATAAAAAAAGATATTCAGACATTTGAATTACTTAAAAAAAATATTCAGCTATTTTTAAACAGTTTTTTTTTTTTTTTTAAGTGGCTCTTTACTTGTTAGAAAGGGCAGAGAAAGCTGCGTTGATGAGGGAGGGAAAGGATTGGTTGATTTGTTTGCTGCCTTGTGTGCCTGTGTCCTTTGCACCATGCAGGGTAGTAATTGCGTGCGTACAGAGTGAGAACCGTGTGTGTGTTTGTGTGTGTGTGTGTGGGGGGGTGGGGGTTAACACCCAGATGTAGAGCAGATCAGGATGTTATCGGCGACGTTCTCTTTTAGAAATAATTTTTTGTCGCCTTCCCTTCCCATGTTTTGTTGTAAAAATATCTATATATTTTTTTTATGGTATTTAAAAAAATAATGTTGACATTTAATGATGGGATGGAAATGTATTTTTTTCAATTCCTTTTTTTTAAACCCAATTGTGAGAGAATGCTTATTTGCACAGCGAAGACCTTCTTTTTTCTGCATGCCGTAGCGGAATTGCTGTTTGTTTTTCCCACATCTGTTTTTCCGGCCCGTCCTTTGAGACCGTGTTTGCTTGATGCTGGCCCCTAACTTTTCACTTAGATAAGAAGTTTATTTTGCAAGGATGTTTGTCAATGTTAAAATGAAAGCGACTGTCCCAAGTCACACACACAGACAGACACACACACACACACACGATTGTACTTTAATCATTTAATCATCTGTGTCCTGTCTGGTTCTTTGAAAGTACCAAAATGTCTCCTAACTCCCCCCCAGCGAGTGATGTGTGTATAATTTCAAATTCCAAGAAAAAAATGACAAGATCAATAAAAAATATCAATATTTGTTTGAATAAATGATTTAAATGTGGGCTTGCAAACTAATTGTCACCTCTTTCTCTTCCAGACGTTTGAATAGGAATAGCCTGCAGGTCTTCCCCGAACTTCTCTTCCTGGGGACCATGAAGTTATACAGACTGTAAGTTCATTACACTTCTTTACTTCTATTGCTTTTCTTTGGGTAAACTTTTTATTTTTATTTTTGCTTTTTGTTCCTCCTTGAACGGAGGTTGCTCCTGAATATTCATATGAAACTGTGAGGGCGCAGTAGGAGCTCAGCTGCTGCCGTGTCTCTGTACCCTTGGCAGGGCCCCGCTCGGGTTGGGCTAGACATGTTGCCGGTAGCCGCCGTTTGCTCCGTAAATCAGAAAGGAGTAATTGCGTTATGAGAAGCCCTCGGGCGTTAGGAAGTGGCGGGACATGGTCTCGAATAAAGGAAAGTGGATTTGCACTTAAACAGCTGCTGCCCCGCTTCCTGAGAAAAGGGGGCTTGGCCCGGTTAATAAAATGCTTGTGGGCTCAGGCGAGGACGGGGCGCAGCGGCCTGCCCCGCTCGACATTTCTGCGATACGCTGTCACGGCCCGTTGGCCTTTCGGGAAACTGTGCCAGGCTGGCTGTCAGGATCCGCCTGTGCTAGTGGAAGGAACTGAAAAAGAATAAGTACGCGCGGTAGGGCGCGTGAAGAAAAACTTGAAGTTGTCGCTCGCTTGCAGTTTTTGATCCACTCGATGAGAGAAACCTGGCAGGTTTTGATAGAAATCAGAAGCTGATAAAAATCAGTTCAGTATATATCGTGCACAGTGTACAGTGAATGAATAATAATCCGCTGTTTATACTGTGTTATTAATTCACTCGCTCGACCCCTAAACGTTGATATATTGAACAGATTTTTATACGGCCAGGTTTTCTCATTAAGTGGATCAAAATTGCCAGCGACTGCAGCTAGGTGCGTTCCTCGTGTTTTTGGGGAGCGCTGACGGAGGTTGCGCTCTGCCCGTGGCTTGCGAAGATGACCCGAAACCCGAATCTGCAGCTGCCTTTTTAAACCAGACTCTAAAAGCCCCCCGCTGCGACCGGTCTGCATTTCCACGTTCGTCTCAAGATTATTATTTTCTTTGGTCGGCGCCTAAACAAGCTACAGGAGAGTCTCGGCGGTAAATGTGAGGGACGGGGAGGTCAGCGTGACGTTTGTTTCCGTTACATCGAGAAGGCGGGCCCCCGAAACAATGAATGTGAATACTGTGGGGGGGGATTTGTTATTTTCGAGCAAACAAATGCAATGTTTGTGAAATGTCAGTCGATGGCTGAAGAAGTTGATTTAATTACTGTACAGGAAATTCTTCCTTTTAAAAAAGTCATTTTGCCTGGGATTGGGTGGCTAACTGGGACGTGCGAGTGCGCTGCGTTCAACGGAGAAGAAATGAGCCCCTGTGCCTCGTGTATTTTTATTTTTTAACGGTTGGAATTGGAATAGCGCATAAAAGAAAGGACACCCACCATTCTGCTATCGGCAGTGAACTTGTACAGCTGATCAGTGTATGCCAAACAAGTAAAAAAATAAATTAAAAAAAAACTACAAATCTAGATTTTAAAATATGCACACGTACACACACACACACACACATACACTCTCTTTGTGTTTTAAACCATCTGTCCCTTTAAGATTTTTGTATTTTGTATTCGGAGTCCAAGAGCCTGGTCGGGGGGAACCAAGGAATAATTACCGCGATGACCGTGGGGCCCGGCCCGACCCGACCACGTCGCGGGGGCAGGAATAAGGACCACTTCAGATAACTGTGACCGTGCGCTACTATCTTTAGCCGATGCGAATATGGCCATTTGAGTTATTCGTTCCCGACGGGCCGCTGGAGGTGCCAGAATCTTTAGGGCCAGACGTGAGTCCATTAGGCGGCCGCGCATATGTCTGAACGGGTCGGGAACAGATGTGGAGCCGGCGGTGTTGGGATGGCTCACGCGCTGACCTTGATAAGAGCTCTCTCTCTCCCTCTCTCGCTCACTTTTCCTCTTAACCCAATTTTAGCCTTCTGGCACCAGGTGTTGCTTGGCGCATAGAGTGGCCGCTGTTTCAATGGAAACGGAGTAATGGGCAAATTTCATTGCGGTAATGTCGTTAGGACGCACGGGCTCAATGAGCTTTATGAAATCGCGTTTCTCCCGTGGCCCGGGGCGCCCCGGTGTTCATTAGGTTACAGGTTTCAGCATCTGTATGGAGCGTGTGCGCAGGATTATTGAGAAAATATTCACGTGGAATAATATTATTTATATAATAATATATATTTTTTAAATTCTCTCATATTCGCTATTGTTGTTTTCAACAGCATCTTCTACCCTTTTCCACGTAAGTGCGTGGCGACACTAATATATCTCGATTGAATCATGTTTTTTTTTGTTTTTTTTGTGTGGTGGGGGCGGGGAGGGGAGTTTGGGGGTAGCATTTGCAGAAATGTCACTTTGAGCGCTAGAGAGGCCTTTGTTTTGTTCCGTCTCCGGTGCGACCCCGCGACCCGGGCCCTTTGAATTGGACGCCAGTGAAAAGGCGCGTACGCCTGGTGTGTTTTTTCCCCCTCCGTGGCTCGGTGCTGCCCTATGAAAGGGGAGCGCTCACTGTATGTGAGTTATGATTACACACGCTTGGTGGCTGCCACAGTAGCGGCCAAGTATGCCCCTCTTTTGTGTGCGCCGTTCTCCCAGGCCTCGGCCGAGCATCGCTGCACGTTTAGGTCACGGAACTTTCTCAGGGACCGGGGTGTTCTGGTCACAGCTGTGTTTGTTGGAGGCGAGGCAGAGGCTTCGCAGGGTTTAAATAGATCCGCTCCACTCCTCTCTCTCTCCTCTCCTCTCCTCTCCTCTCCTCCCTCCTCTCCCTCCTCTTCTCCTCTCCTCTCCTCTCCTCTCCTCTCCTCTCCTCTCTTCTCCTCCCTTCTCCTCTCCTCTCCTCCGCCAGTCCATTAGAGGAACTCCGTAAAAAATGTTTAAAAAAAAAAAATAAAAAAAAAAAAAAAAAAAAGCGTATAAATGGAGTAGCTTGTGCAATAAAACGCAGCGTGCTTGTTCAAAGAAAGAAGGGAAGGGAGAAATAAACTGCTGGGAACAAAGCGGAGCCAAAAAGAGCTGGTTACTGCCGGCCACATAAAATGGACGGGCGCTCCGTCGCAGAGCTGCAGACGCGAAGCGACTCGATCGTAATACGGCGGCCCTTACCGCTCGTGTGAATCTGTCAAACCTGACACCTGTGATGCAGTAAATCTACTGTCTATAAATGTGACTGATCTACGATCTGAACCACCGCTCTGCAATAGCCTCGCCCCTTCTCATCAAAGCATGTTGTGGTGATCGCGCTGACCTGAGCGTTTGTCCGAAAGCCTTTTTCAGTAAAAATCAGCTTCATGCGGTGCTCACGGAGGCATGAGCAGAAGCAGACACGCACGTGCGCACACACACACACACACACACACACACACACACACACACACACACACACACACACACACACACGGTCAGCACATTCGGCCGTCAGTGAAAGGACCCCGTCCGCTCTTTGTGTTTGGCTGAAGCAGAAGATATCTCACACTGTCCGCGCTTTGTGTGCCAGACTCGTATCTGCAGTGACCTGGATAGCCGCTTCTCTCCGGCCCGGTCCTGCTAATGCACCTCGCAGAAAGACGAGGGGAGCAGGGAAAAGGACACCGTGAACAGCCTGCTGAGCGCTCATGTGAGGAAAATGGATCCTGACTGCTCGATTGGGCGGGTTGGATCACAGCTCATTGATTGCCGCTTGCCTCTCGGCTCTGCCGTTTCTCGCCAAGCGGCGGGGCCTGGATCGCCGGACCACCTCCCGCGTCGCTCGAAGGCAGGCTACCGGCGGCAACCTTCTCACTGCCGAGGAGCGCTCCCGCGAACACGGGGAACGAGAGCAGCGCGGCCCGACCCAAAACAGAGCCATTCTGCGTCCTGCTCCGGGGCACAGCTGCACCAATCTGTGCAAGGAAAAAACTAACAAACGGCGTGTTAATCTTGTAAAGTAAAGTTGACGAATAAATTATGTTTTATTTATTACACATTTTTATTCTCTAAAAGCTGGTTAATGGACGAGGGGCAGAAAAAAGGACGAGAAAAACAACAACAAGAGAAAGAATCTCTATTTGCGGCGTGACAGCAGACGTCTGGCTCGCACCTCTTTAATGGCTGAGATGAAAGGTGGAGGCGACGTGGGGCGTCTATACAAATGCCTGCTGAATTAATTTCTGCCAGCTATGACTAAAGTGTGGGGCACCGAGTGTGTCAAATACCATAGTTCTGTTCCACATTCTCCTCCGTGGCCCCGCTGGCCCCCTGTCACATTAGATCTGACAATGGCGACGCAGGAATTGCAGGTTACAGTTGCTACGGTTACCCTTGTCTTGTCACATCAACGTCATTACTCATCGAGTGGGCAGGCGTGGTGGTCACCGCCACCGCAGGGACATGGGGGGACAGGTTGAAAGGTTTTTTATTTTGTACTCATTTTTTTATTTTTTTATGTGAGCCAAACGCAAAGCAACTCTAAATGGCTGTCAAATTAATTCTACAAGAGGTGTTTGTTGTGAACGATTTGTAATTGATTGAATCTTGATTTTTAAAAAAGAGAAGAAAAATGAAACAGATTGCTAAAGCAATTGAAATTTCCAGGGTTTTTTTCACCCCTTTCTTCTTTTTAGTCTGGCCGCGGTGTTGGTCTCATTGCCTCTCGTGGGGTCTGGATAGGTTTCTGTTTTGTGGGGCGAATTGAGAATGAACTACAGTTACGTTTGTGCTCCGTGGCCCTGACATTTACTGCCCCTCTAAATCTCCTGGTCCCCTGGCTTTGGGATAATGGCCCCAAGGTTGGGGCAGCATATGCAGGCCTTAATGTGCTCCATAAATTATGTCTACTTAACTACTGTTTATTCTGGAGAAAGTGATTATGGTAACGAGAGTGTAGGGTTCTGCTGAGAGTCCTTAAAGTCTCTTGCGTTGGGCCTGCTGGACTGTGCAGGGCATCAGGGCCATTGGATAAGGGATCCTAAGCCAATGGCAACACATAGCATGACATCACAAAACAAGGAAATATGCCAATGACATCACAGAGCATGACATCACAGAGTTGACCAAACGCTCTATCTGTAGCAGTTGGCAGGTCACCCCTCGAATCTTCTCGCATGTAATCATTTGAATGAATCTCGAGTTTGTGACAAAAAGGGGAATTGTTGTTGTTGATACTCCTTTTGATAGGCAGCTCATCTGTTTGTGTTGTGTGGGTGTGTGGGATTGGGTTGGGTTGGGGGGGAGGGTATTATCACAAAAATGATCGTATTATGTACCTGTCTAATTTAAATGTTTAAATGAAAATCCCAAATTTAAAATGTATATTTTGCACGTACAGAGCAATGGTACGAATTCAAGTAATATAATATACTGTAAAATTAGCCCCCAGAAAATCGGTATCTCACACAATGTACATTGTCCGATATGCACACAAAACTGTTCCAGTTGATTTGTACATTTACTCGAGACACAAGCTTGAAACGGTTGAGGCCTGCCACCCCGTTTTCACACCAGTTCAGCCAGCTTCCCTAACGAGTCTGCGGCCGTGCGGTTGTGGCAGGCCGGCGGTCATCGACAGGAAGTGGCAGGCGGAGAGACGTGTCACAGCTGCTCCCGGCCAGGACAGCTCCGACGTCGCCGGCGGCGACCAGGGGGGGCGACCCATCCCACAGGTGGCCCTCATTAAGCTCTAACATTACCACGGACACAAAAGAGGGAGAGAAAGAGAGAGGGAGGGGGGAAACCGAGAGAGAGAGAGAGAGAGTGTCTTAAGAAATTAGAGTTAAATGGCTATAATTTCAGGAGAACAACGGGGCCTGTCTACTGTTCATCGTCAATGTTGCTTCCCCTTTGTCCCCCTCAATAGGAGGTTAACGACATGTTGACAACGAACGCCCATATTTTCCCCCTGTGTGGTCAGAAAAAAAGGCAAACAAAAACACAATTGTCCTTTTATTGACATGAATACTGTATATTTCCTGTGATGTATCTTTCCCCCAAAGGGGCCCTTTAAAGACTCTGGCGGTTTCCGCCTGAAACTTATTGAATCTGCGCATTGTCTCATAAACGGATGTTGGCGTTTAAATCACAGGACGGGGGTCTTTCAATGGCCGCAATTTTCCTTTAATCTAAAGTGACCTTCCCACTTACAAAAAGAATGGGCGTGGAGACGATGCGACGAGGCATTTCGACTTTTCAGACTTGCCGCGCTGCGTGCTACGACAAGTATCTTTAAGCGGTGGCGAAAAGGTTATCAATCCGTAAATTAATCATTTATATTTCCATTGTTTGCATACTGACTTCATTACAGTTTTTTTTTGCGTAGTGCTTTATCACTGATGCACTGCTTGCTGGTCTTTGCCTAAGGCCTTGTTATTTCAGTGCTCTGGACATGCACTATATTTGCCATAATGGGCTTGTATATCACTTTGTAAAAGTGCGTCTGGCAAGTAAATACATAAATGTACATTTCTCCATAGTAAATATGAATTTTCGAGTGGATTCGTAAAGACCCCAAAAAACCTTTTTTTTTCTTTTTTTTTTTGTGCCTATCACCGTCTATTCTAATCACAGTTTCCCCACAAATTCCACTGAGATGAGCAAAAGGAAACGTGAAAACGGCCAAGGATGTTATCGTTAATGACCACAGGGCCATGTGCAACAGTTCTCCTCGCACAAAACCATATTACCATCGCTTTTCAGCAGCTAAAGGCTTGAACTCGATCTGAATTTTGGCCCCGCGTAATCTCCTCATGAAAGGAGCATCTCTGGCGAGGGGAAAAGGACATCTAAAGGAAAATACTCATAAAATGAGCTATAAATGAGCAGGCAAAGATGTATTTATTTATCTTTAGCGCCGCTATCTTCCTTTACAAAACAAAACTAAAAGAGCAAAAGCCTTCAGATAAACTCCCGAGATGGAAATCGAGAGGATGTGGAACACCGTAGATATTGCGTGTGTTGAGATGATGCGGAACAGAGGGCTGGTCTAGCGTGCTGGGTTATCCGAAAGGAGAAGGAAAATGCTTTCTCGAGGCGGCTTGCTCGCCTCAGGAGATTTTGGAGCGCTTTGAGCTGGGCTTTTTAGAAGTTGTGAGTAAGGTTAGATGGACTGACCTCCTGCTGCCAGCCATCTGAGAACGTGCGAGTTTGGTTCCGGCCCAAACTGCACTTCCTGCTTCCGCGAAACTAATTTCTCAACTAATAAACTAATGGTATTTTTGTGTCGTGCGGCGAGGAGATGTTCAATGTTCAATTTTCTGTGTTCTGTGTCTCGTGTAACTTTAATAGCAGTGAGCACAAAACCGACGTCTGTGCGTGTCTCTGACCAATGGGCTGAAGCGGTCCTGAAAATGGGGGCAGCAGCCCCGCCCCTTTCCAGTGTGTCGCTCGAGACAGACGAGGGGTGCACGGGTGCGGGATAATTTAAAAAAAACAACATTAAAACGGCGCCTCTTCGGGAAACGATTTGTTTCGCCTCAGACTGCTGCAGTGCAGTGGCTCAGGAGCTGAGCTGTTCAAAGAGGTTACGGGTTCAGCTCCCATGTGGGGCACTGCTGTTGTCAGCATTTAGCAGAGGTACTTAACCTGAATTGCTGCTGCATGGTAAACACCCAGCTGTGTGAATGGGTCGCATGTAACGGTGTGCGCTGTGGAAATTGCCTTGGATAATGACGTACACTAAACCAGCGCGTAGGGTCATGGAATAAAGGAGAGGTCCTCTGTCGTTACTTTGTCAGAAAGGTAGAAAACGGTTTGGCTTAGTTTAATTTGGTTAAAATGAGTGTTGGACTGGACGCAGAAAAGGATTCACGCTGTTGATCCGCAACGCAAAGCAGACATTTCTCCCTTTAGCCGAACTGAAATCTGAAGTTATAATTTGCGCTGAAATTTACTGGCCATCCTTCAGAGCGGGCCCCAGGAGTGCTGTAAGAGGAGAAATGGGAAAATGCACTTGAGATAAAACTAAGGCCGTGGCGTGCAGCGGTGGGTTTTCACCATCACTCCACACGTCAGAATAAAAGGCCGAGTTCTTGCCACATCATTAATCCACTTTTATCTAGCGCATTTTTACATTTGACACGTTACGCAACCCATTGATCCAGCTGGAGTATTAATTTTTATATCTGGAACATTTTTTATTGGCTTCGAATCAAATCCCGACTGAGCTTTAAACTCCGCAAGTCGCCCCGGCGAAGAAAAAAAGAAGAAAAAATCGAAAGATTAAAATGAGAGCCCTACGCGGTCGGGGGGGGGAAAAAAACAAAAAGAAAAGAAAGATCAAACTGGAGGCACACAGCGAGGGAGGCCTTCCTGTCCCTGCCCTTCCTCGAGGAAAATGTGAACCCCGTAGGAAGGGGACGGTGTGAGGGGGGGGGGACCGCTTGATTGCTTTCCCCTCCTCGGCCCCAATTGATTGAGGAGGTGGAAAAAAAAGAGAGGCCTTAATTCAAGTTGTGTTTGTTCTGGGTCTTACACTGTCCAAGCCCCCCCGCCCCTCCCAGCCCCCCCGGGGCGGATAAGGAGCCAGAGCAGGGTGGCGATTGTTCCTAATCCTCGTAAAATGCTGCGGAGATGAAGTTTGCAGTTAGTCGGGCCGAGTGTTACCTAGGCCACAGACTGATGGGAAAATTGGGAGGCCTGAGCTTTGTGGGCTTTTTTTGTCCGAATGCTTAACCTCGGCGGTAGCGAGCTGCCCTGGGGAATGCTTAACCTCCGCGCGGTAGCGGGCCGCCCCCGAGAATGCGTCGGGGGAAATGTTTTCGTTTGCCCTTGCCCCCACCCACCCCTAGCCCCCCCCACCCCCGCCGTTTACAATGCCAACTATTGACCGATGTAATTACCAGGGATTGAAAGTATTTTAATTTCCTTGCAAAATAATCGTTTAATTAACAGCGGGAGGGGAAGGGACGTTATCGCGGCATTGTCGCGGGTTGCCTAGCAGCCGCCGTGCCCGTTCCGCAGAACACTTTAGATGCTGGGTTGAGCGGCGACGCGTTCCTCTGTAAATCCCGACGTTAGCCTTTATATAAAAATGTTTTCACAGGTAAGCGAAGTGGTGCTTCAGGATAAAACACAAGTGAGCCTTTAGAATTGTGCAATGTGCAATGGAAATGCTCCTAATTCTGAAATAAAAACTTTTTAGAAACTTTTGAGTTAATGTAGTAACATTTTATTTTGAAGTTTTTAAAAATTTATTTTGAAGCTTTGAAAAAATAATATATATATATATATATACACACACACACATAGGCATATGCAGGTATATACAATATATAAATTGTGTATGTCTTCATAAACATCTTTATAACAAAGCCATTGGCTCTATTTTCTGCAAATCACAAGGCAGCCAAATTGTTTGTTATTTCTCTTTTGCGTTATTTCCTCACTATAAAGTATGACTTTCTTTTGAGCCAATTGTGGCTTAACCTTGTAGCTTAACCTTGTTTCAAATGATATCAAGTGAGCTACGCAGACGCCAAGAGCAGAGCACCATGGGTAGAGCAGAGAGCATGATGGGAAGAGTGGGAAGAAATGGGGACCAGAGGGTGGTGATGGGGGGAGGAGGATGTCCCATGTTATGTCTGAGGGGGCCCAGTGTGAGGTCTAAGGGGGGGTCCAGTGTGAGGTCTAAGGGGGATGTGTGAGGTGTGTAAGCCAGAGGTTTGGAGTTTCTTCGCACCTCAATGTGTCCTGGCACCCGCTGTGGAGAGCCGGGGGGAAACGTATAAAAAATAAAAAATAAAGTAACGGAAACGAACCACCGGGTGCGATGGGACAGGAATCTGGCAGCTTTTTGAAGTTGATATCTGTGTCCACCCAGACTGCTGCCTGTGCCGTCGGTGTGCAGATAAATGTTTTTTTGTTATTTTTTTCCCCCCCACTCTTGTGGAAAAAACCCCCCCTGACTGTATAAGTTTGAAGTTTGAAACGCCTGTTGTGAAGTAACGGCCTCGGCTCTTTTTGAAAGGGCAAAGAGTGCTGTCGCTTGTCGAGATGGTTACAGACGATAGCGCCGACTAAAAGCCACTGACTTGACTTGCCAAACAGCGTTCTGGCAAATTTCTAGAATGTGAGGCATTTCGGCCCTCTGACTGCGTAGTGTCAATGCAGGTCTGCAGAACCCAGCACATCCAGACATACTGAGCGGTACCGTGCATACAGGATTTGTGAGAGTAAGTACTCTATAACCCATTCTTCCTTTCTTTCTTTCCTTCTCTTTCTTTTTTATTCCTTTTGTCTTGAAAGTTATTTTTACTTTTGCATAAAAAAAGTCATTTATAATTTTTTATTCGTCGGGTCACGTGGGCCACTAAAACCACTAAATTATAACGTGTGTAAATGTGATGCGTTATGAATGATGTGGTGTTAAGATAAGTATGTTTGTTTTCAGAGTAAATAAACGTTGGGAAAACATTGACTATAGTACGAGGAAAAGACTAATTAAACTGTTTTTAGGGCCCTTACGGATAAACTGTTGTTGTTCTCGCTCTCTTTTTCTATTTTTCTTTTCCTGTTTTCGTCCCTGTTGCCTCTCCCTCCATATTATCCTGATGAAAATTATCAGTATATTAATACATTTTTGAGTCTTAAGGAACCCGTTTGTGAGTGTGGACCGTCCCTACTTCTCCATAGCATAGCATTCATATTGGTCCCACTTGATAAACTCTGCCCGCCCGCCCCCCACGTGTAAAAATATAACTGGAAAAAAACTGGAAAAAGAAAGTAAAAAAAAAAAAAAAAGTCTCATTGGAGGTGTTGAAATCTGTAATCACCAAGGGATGAGGGGCAGCGTTGTCAACAAAAGAGCTGTTTGTTCAGCGCTGTGTGCTATGACGTGTGATTGACACGGCAAACAGATCCGCACTGTTCCGATATCCCACGCCGAGCGGGACAAAGGAACGGGAGCAACGCGTGAGCTTCAGGAAGTGGCTGCCGGCCATTTTTTATTGAAAACTCATTAAGGTCAGCCCTTAAGATCATGTCTCTTAATTACTGTATGAAAAGAGCCACTGTTACCCCTCCCCCTCCATAAAACCGCAGTGTACATTCATATAGAACGCAAGTGGCAGGAAGTTCAATTAACGTTTATTCTTCTCGCAAAGGGAGAATTTTTCATTGGTAAATATTTCCCGGAGGCATCTGTTAATCGAACACAATTTTAGATTTAAGCTCTATAGTGAAACTTTTTTTACGGCTGCCTGGGAGTTCATTCGCGAGCACAACGAATGGAACATCATGCATAGCCTACAGCACCCCAGCAAGGACACACAAAAGATAGCCTACAATTTAGTGCTTCCTCAATAAATCTGGAGGCCATTTTGGCAACTGTGAGAAGGTTCATCTACCTGGTGCCGAACAGTTTTAAACAAGCAAACAAAACAATTTTTCGTGGCAATATTTGTGACTCGCGCATTTTTTCTTGGCGGCTGGTTCGGGAGTCATCGCGCCGTTAATGGGTGAAATGCTTCGCTCGTTAGTCCTCCCCATCACGTCAATGGATGATGCTAATTTAGAGCTGAGTCACAGTGACGACGTCGCAGAATTCAGTGCCGTTTCCCCATGGCGGACCTCGCGCAACGCTGTTTACCATCAGGGTGTTTTTCTAAGCGGTGATTCATTGCGAGCACTTTTTTTTTCTCTGAGGCACGCTGTATTAGCAGGTCGGACCGTGGGCTGCAGATTACGTTTTGTCTCCAGAATGTGAACTATTAAAATCGTCCTCCGACTCATTCCGCGGTACCTAACATGTCAAGGCAACGTTGTATTTATGGTGGCGTGGCAGGGGGGTAACTGGAATTCAGCGTTCCGTATTATTTAGCTAATATAGGGCAAAGGTTTCGGCTGTATTTTAAACGTCATGTGGGGGAAATGAGTTTATATGCTACGCGAGACGAAGAAAAGTTGCCATTCGAAGCCATGCGCTTGGTAAAAAAAAATATATATATTTGGAAAACACACAGCGAAAATGTCCGACATGACTAAGTGCATCCACATGTATTCATCCATCTTATCTGTCTATAAAGTAGGTATGTCGGCATCGTAGTAAATTAACCGGAATTTATCGTTTAAAGCACGTCGTCGCCGCACAGCGTGAAATATTGAGCACATTTCTGGAAGGAAAAAGCTCTTAATTAATTCTAAAGATGTGCATATTTCGCCAGATATACGGCTCCAGTCTCAGATGTCGAGTAAAACAAATAAATAAATAATTAAACTTCCCGCGTAAATAATTCCACCCACCAAAAAAAAAAACAATGTCATTTCGTATCTTTTTTTGGTGCCCTTTTTCGGAGGGCCCAGTTGGACGAGCAGCACCTTTAAGAGAGGGGGGGAATGGACCCTTTGGTCCCCTGCCAGTCGCCGTGGGGAGGTTCAGAGGGAGATCCGGCTCGGGTTTATTTGGTCTGGCTTGTGCTGGTGGCGCGGACCGTCCCCTTCGCGAGGGCGGGAGATCAGAGCGGCCTCGTCACGCGCCGAGGAAGAGGCCAGACAGTGGAAATGTCAGGAGTAAGTGGGAAGATGAAGGTGGAGAGAGTAGAACAAAGCCTCTCCTCTGTGTTGTGATATAACACACTGCTTTCTCTGGAGCAATAACCAATATGGGGCGGGGGGTTCGTGTCCCTGTATTGTTACAAGTCGCTCTGGGCGATGACCTGACCTTTGCTGATATTTCCTTATCTTGATATCATTTGGTATCGTTGCTGGCGCTATTGACATTCGCCGGTTGGTTCCTGGATGCAGACATAGAGAGTTTTTGTTTTCGATTTAGGGATCAGATGACCTGAGTCACGGAAAGAGTAATACATCTGAACGAGACAGCAAGTTTGTTTGTGCACAGTGCGAGTATTATGTTGAATGCTTTTGTACGGTTTTCCGTAACCGGGATGATATCAGTGTTGCGAAAAGAAAGAAATAAAGTGAGGGGATCCACGTCTGAAATGTGAAAAATGATTTAAACGTACATGCTGAGTGTACAATACATAAGAATTGTTAGAAAGCGATGAAGTGAAGCTGGATGAGGCTGGATGATGAGCTGGATGAGGCTGGCTGAAGCTGGATGAAACTGGATTAGACTGGACGAAACTCTTTGAGACCGGATGAAGCTGAACGTTGCCGGATGAAGCTCGGAGCTTCTCCGCGGTGCTTTCACGGGCAGGGGTTGGACCGCAGCCCTGAAGCACGGAGCGCAAAGTCCCGCGCGCAGCCGAGCGCATGTATAATGTGAAGTAACTTCCAGAATACCCTACAAATCAAAACTGAGAAAGCCACACAAGACGAGTGCGGCGTACCGCAGGTTTACTTTGTGTGTTCCGAGTTTTACAATGGAGTGGGCTGTAATTTCTTCAGACTAACTACACATTGCGCTTCAGGCAGAGAGTACGATTTTCTAATGCGGTATGTTTTTTTTTTTTAAATGGCATTTTCCGAAATGTGACGGGGCAGGAGAGAGCTCCAGATGATATACTGCATGATGTATTATACAGAGTTTTGCCCTGAGGGGGTCCGCAGCACACAGTGATCTGATGGGAAGCATGGGAACCCAGAGGTGTCCTCATGTAGGCTAACTCTGGGAGAGTGGACGTCTCTTAAGTGAAAGTAAGCGTTTCGTGAAAAACTTTGACCGAAAGACCGAACAGAGTGTTTTTAATGGCCATGACTTCATTCTATGGCCACATTGCTTCCCGGTTCTCCCAAGACACCTGTGTAAAACAAAGTTATTTCTCTTATACTTTGTCTTTTTCTTACATTTCTTTCTCCCTTCTTCTACACATTCTTATTCATCTTACATTTAGTCTTTTTTGGGGGGTTTTGTAAACATGAATGAACGTTAAAATTGCGTGGTGAATCAGGAATAAACGCAACGTCTGTAACTTCTGCCCTGAGCAACATTGCAAGTTGTCACGGGTGAAAAGATGAGCGTTTTTTTCCCACCGTTTTATCGACAGTTTAAATACTTTTCCAGTTTGAGGCTTTTGTCGCGGCGGTGACAAAATGAATTTGCTTACGTTGCGTCTTGAAATGCAGCGTTCGCGCCAGAATACCCATAAATCACCGCAAGTCCTGCTGAGGGCGAAGAAAGGGGAAAGCCGCTTTCCGGAAGGCGAACGAAGCCCCATCTTTGTCCTCTTGCTAACGTGCTAACGTACAGCCCCTCTGTGAAATCCTTGCCCGGGTGATCCACGTTGCACCCGACGAGTCGGCAAGACAAAACCCATCTCTCGCGAAGGAGGTCCCCTCGCGTCGGAAAAAATGCGCATTCTCCCCTATAGGCCTGCAACAGATGGCATGGTGCCTTTCGCTTGGAGACAGGCTGTCTGCACACGGCCGTCTCCAGCAGATACCTCAGGTGATTCGAAACAGGTTCTTTGGCAGAGAACGGTGTGATTATGAAGAGGTGAAATACAACCCAAAATAGTCTGCTTGTTTAATTTAGAGAGGATCTCTCGGTGCCAGCGAGGAAAAGAGACCTATTCTCCTGGCTGCATCGGGGAGCAAACATTTGATTAACTCAGGGGGGCCCGCCTTTAGAGCGTGGAGAGGGCACCTGGGGCCATTCTGGGAGAGGTGATCTGCAGTTTACCTCTCAATTACCATTTAACACTCCCGCTGCATTCCTAATTGCTTCCTGGAATTTTTTTTTTTTATTTTAAAAAGAAAAAGGTCAAGCATTATATAAGTATTTGAAAGAAAACCTCGGGGGAAAGTGTTCAGCTGCAAGGAGCCAAGAACGTTGCCCTCGCAGGTTTGGGTCCGCCTTTCCCAGGAAGCGCGTTCGCTGGCTTTCATCGCCTTCGACTTTATCAGGGCAAGGTGGACCAAAATAAGTCAATAAGTCAAGGACTTAGCGACTGGAAGCGGTTTCCTCATCTTGACCGGGGTTAGAATACCAGGCACGTGGACTCCTTTTCTCTCAGAAGGACATCCAAACCACTAAAACGGTGTTTGCCAGGAGCCAAAGAAACCGGGCACTTGCCGTGCAAGGAATTGCCAATAGACCATTGGGATAAAGCTATTCATTTCAGGATTTTTGGAGATGAAAAATCATCTCAAGGCATTAACTCCAGGTTGTGCTTTGGTTTTAGGCTACACACTTGGACTGAGGCAAAAAGGTGTCGTACAAAAACACTAATGCCGCATATTTACTCCACATTTGAAATGCTAAATTCGGTTGACTCGTGGGCTCTGGAAATACTTCTTTCCAGTAAGCATTAGTCAGTCACTGCTGGGTAGAGTAGGTCTGTTGTGAATATATGACTTGATCAACAATACCGTGCAGTGGGCGGCCTTTTCCGGTGGAAGGAATGTTTCCACCTACCACCCTGCTGATAAACTGCTTTCCCGCCTGTAGATCACGGGGCGAAGCAAATCGGCCACTCCTACTCTGGCGCATGATAAACACTTTCTCTGTTACTGAGCGTCAGCTCCGTCTGGAGTCATCACCAAGACCGCAGGGCCGCGGTCAGGGCATTGGCCCGCCAGCCGTCGACTTTGACTCGCAGTCGCACGCGGGCGTTCGGTTTTCATCTGAAAAGCGCAGTTTTTACGAGCTTGACGATTGTCAAAATGAACTCGGCTAGCTGTGTTTGTGCAGAAAGTCGGGTCAAAGGTCAAAGTTAAGCACGAGTGTGTGGGTGAACCAGGGCCTACATTTCGTCGGCCATTTTGGATATCTTTGCATGTCTCACAGGGAGCATTATTAGGTGAATAGACAAGCGATATCTTAATAGCCTTGGTTAAATTATGTTGTGTTTAATATTGATAATTGTACTGTAATTATGCTCCACGTGTCTCAGTCTGGCATTAGACTTTTTCTTATCTTGATTCTGAGAAATGCATTTGGCGAATAGTAACTATTTCCACAACACAGTCATTTTTTCCAGGTATTGAAAATAGCCAGACTAATTGTCTACTTTCAAAGTAATATTTACACACGTCTAAGCCATGCTGAAATGTTTTCCTGTCCTTTACTGAGTTTGAATCTATCTATAAAGGACGCGTATCGGACAGCATCAGAATATGCGCTCAGATAAACGCATAAGCCTGTTTTCAAAGGGTTTGGTCGGATTACGCAACAGAAGATAGTTTTCGCTGAATTTCTGGGAAGAGGAGATTGGCATGCTTTGTGGTAATAGATTTGCGAATCTACCGGAGTGATAGATTTGTCACACTCAAGCCAAATGAAATGGGCACTGCATTTATTTGTGAAAAAGCATTTTAAACGCAGCGGTCTGTGGTACTGCTCTTTTTGTGTTCTATTGCGTTGTTCTATGTTCTGTGAGTCCATTGCGTTGAAAACATTTAGGAGTTTAATGAACGAGCCGGTACTCTGAAATCTAGGTTCTGATTATCTGACTGTTTTGATACATAAACATATTTTACGGAAAAATTTATATTATCCATATTGAGTTTGAATATTTGTCACTTATACCTGTGATGAGCCATACACATCAAATAGATGCAGGCAGTTAGTGTAGAAGATTGGGGCTTCCTGCATGTGTCATTAGATACTGTCACAGTTTTTCTCTCACAGTATGTCATGGGGTCTGTGGTAGCAGTCCTAGTTGCCAGATAGCTTTGACATTAATAGGTTAAGCAGCCTTGTGTGCTGTAATTGTTATTTGAGGAGACAGACTGTGTGTGTGTCTGTATTTGTGTCTCTGTGTGTGTGTGTGTGTGTGTGTGTGTGTGTGTGTCTGTGCATGTGTGTTTGTGTGCATGTGTGTGTGTGTCTATGCGTGCGTGCATGCATGCATGTGTGTGTGCATGTGTGTGAGTGTGTGTGTGTCTGGGTACATGTGTGTGCATGTGAGTGTGCGTGTGCATGCATGCGTGTATGTGTGTGTGGGTGTGTGTGTGCATGCATGCATGTGTGTGTGTGTGTGTGTGTGTGTGTGTGTGTGTGTGCGTGTGTGTGTGTGGGTGCGTGTGTAAGGCTGCAGGTAATGAGGATTGGTGATTCCTGCAGGCTTTTACTGCGACATGACCCGTCTCCTAGCAACCAAGCCATCGCAATTCTCTGGAGTGTCTCCCGCAGTGGGACTCGCAAAACAACGTGCTGAAGATGTGCAATAGTGGAAATAGTCATAAAAAGACAAACGTTTTCCTCTGTCTTAGGAAGAAATGTCTGGCAACATTGACATTTGTCTTATTGAAGTTTGGTCTGTTTCGATAGTTCTCACGTACAGCAGCGACAGTCCTTTCGGTTTTTTTACAACCGTAAAACAAAATTGGTCTATGGACTGACTGGATTGCAATTTCTTTTATATTCATAAATAGGAGGTTTTTATGTATTTGTAGCAGTTTTTCCCCCCTCACTGGTTCCCATAACCTGCCTCTGTGTTTGGCTCAGGATCAGGTTTGGTAATCCTGTCGCACAAAGCTCCGCTCTCCCCCCGTTCACCCACTGGAGTACCCTTCATCAGCATTAGTGCCACTCCAGGGAAATAGCGGGCACATTTTTTTTAAATTCTGTCATTTTGTGTCTTTAATTAGCACCCTCGTCCATATTTGTTTCCGTGCCAGCGCCGGTCGCACACCGCAGCGAAAACGCGCGCGGTTCTGAAGCCGTGGTCGTGGCTGTGTGCTACCTGCTGGCCAGGCCGCACACAGGCGGCGCTCGCTGTGTGCCCGGTGGGTCGACCGACGATGCGTGTGCACGGTGAATGCACAGTGAAATTCAGTTCGGTGTTAATTAAACTCAAACTGAGTACGGGACAGAATGCAGTCTACCAGAGTATAAGGTACTCTGTCAGAGTTGGGTTTTGATGCTGACCACTTTTGCTGCAATTATTCATTCCTTCTGGGAATTTTCTATGTTTTTTCCGGGAAGAGGAGAGGAATTCATAGTAAAACACAAAAATCTCTCTTTATATTTAAATAATAAAAAAAGAACTGAAAAACATTTGATGGAGAAACAGTTGTGGAGAGTTGAGGAGAATGTGACATTAATCCATACGCAGTTTTGAAGTCATTCCTCAGTGACTATCAAAAGAATGGAGCTGGATGGGGCGCTGGCTCTTCAGGACAGGGGGTCTGCCGCAGGGGAGCTCAGTGGGCGGAGCTGCACAAGTGTTGGGAGGCAGGAAATCTAGGGGAGCGCACTATAATATAATATATGCCATTTAGCAGACGCTTTTATCCAAAGCGACTTACAGTAGTGAATGCATACATTTTCAGTATATGTGGCCCCAGTGGGGATTGAACCCACAACCTAAGCGTTGCCAACGCCATGCTCTACCAACTGAGCCTCAGAGAACGCACTAGCACGTCGGAAGCCCCGTGATCTCTTCCGTTACCTTACTTCCTCCCGCAGGTCTCCTGCTCACGAGGACGTGCGGTCACGCACGCCACACGCACTGCAGCGCTGTGACATCGCAGCGTTTGGGAAAACACGAGCATGCAGATTACCAGATTGTTTCTCCATCATGTGCCCTTTTTTATAGGATGAGAATTTAAACCAGGAAGCCGGGAGTTTATTTAAACCAGCCGGGAGTTTATTTCACCTTTCGCCCAGTTGGGGTTTTTGCTCACCCATCACCCCTGAGCTGAAAAGAGATCCCGAGAGATTCTGAGATTCGATATCATAATTCACCATCAGATAAAGACTCTGAGGGAATAGCATTTCACACATCTCTCTGTGGAAATGTATATATCAAACAAATATGCTTCAGGAATGCTATTGAACTGTAGCCTTCATCACAAGAGCGTACACAGGAAAGATAGGTGTCCATGACACATCCATGTCTGCTGTTCTAAGAAGAAACCCTCTTGCTGCCAAATATTTATTTTATTATATTATATTTCATATTTATATTTGCCAGCATGCATAATAATGTAGCTATACAAAAATATATATATATATTTTTTTTATAAAAATATATATAAAAAAATGATTTTCGTCAGCTATTTTTTCTTAATTATAGCGCCTTTCGCTTCCTGTGGGGGAAAACGGAGGAAAACCAACCTCTCTGATGCAAGCAGATGTGCTCTTCACCTGCAGAATGAGTCACCCTGATACACCGCAGGAGGGCTTTACAGAGCATTCCCTTTTTCACTGTGACTCACATAGTAAACAGCTGGTGAAATACCAGTGTGCTGAGTCTTAAGGTTAAGAATTTCACTTAAGTTTATAACTAAGGTCACTAACTGAAATGCTTAATTTTTAAAGCCAAAACATTTTTTTCATTATTATTTGAAAAGGATGAGAATATACACAATGTATATTTTTTTGTCATGTTCTCGTTTTGAAGAGTTTATTTCGCTTTAATAAAAACATATCATAGATATAAAACAAAACGTATATAAACACAATTCATAATTGAATTCAGATTTTAAGATATTCTTTCAAGTTGGAGAAAAGATTAGATATTAAGAAAGTTTGAAATGTGTAAATGATGTAAATAATATGATATATCTTTATACGTGCTATAAAAACAGTGTAGGAAGCTTAAACCTTTTTGTAATATAAACTTTAATTTAGAAAAGAAGCAAATCATTTGCATTGTTTTATAATTATTTGGTTCTTTGCATGTATACACATATCCTGTGTAACGTGTGTTATGAGCTTAGAGAAGAACCGAGAGCACACAGCGTGGAGCAGGGAAAACGCCTGGGGTTTGACTTTCTCAGACTTATCTGTCCAGAAGTAAAGAAAAGAGAAAAAAACCCTCATGACTCAGAAGTGGGGAGGGTTAAATGTTAGTAGGATAATCACAGGTTTCAAAAGCGAGGCATATGATTTTTTAATTACATGATCCTGTCATCTTTGTGTAAACCTAATGTCGTTTTATTGGCTTACGGTTTCACTGCAAATCGGGTTTCCTGGCAGCGGTTCAGGTCACGGGAGTGTGACAGGAACGCTCGCGCGTTTCGGTAATGCCGACGTTCGACGTCGACGGACGCCTGACGCGCACGTGTGCGCTGCTGTGCGGTAAGCGCGAGGAAGACGGGGCATGTAAAGTTCCCGGAGCCGTGAACTCCCTCAGTATAGTAGTTACAGATGTTTCTGATACCCAGTAATTCTGTGTGTGTGTGCTGTTTTGGAGGGGGGCTTGTGGCTGATTTTTTCCCTGATTCAGAGGGTGTTTTCCCCATGAAAATATGAATGAAATATAAAACTACTGATGAATAAGCCTTTTCTACATACAAGTTTTCCTTTGAGTTGTTTCCATAAATATTTTTACAAAAATTGTGAAGACTGAGTTTGGAAACCATTTTGTGTAGTTTTGTTTTTTTAGTAACTCTAGTTGCACTAATTATCACCCATTAGCTGTAATTAAATTAACTGACGTTAATGATGCGCAACAACACGCAGAGCAGCAACGTATTTTTAGGTGGTCCGAATGAGACCGCAAATGAGAGGGCATCCTTTCAGTGTGTGTACTGTATGGTGTGTACACTGACGGTGTCAGACAGATTTACTGAAAGAGAGGTGGAGCGCTGTGACCTGACTACTTTTTTTTCTTCCTCCCTTTACCCCGATGTTGTCGGGAGGCGAGCAGAACTACAGCAAAGAAAGGGCGCACTGTCGAATAGAGAGAGAGAGAGAGAGAGAGAGGGGGATGAGGGGGGGGAGATTAAACCCCACAAACTGACGACAACAACCTGGAGTTGGATTCCTGCGCTTTTCTGGTCGACTGGCGAGCTGATTTAGAGTTTCGTGATGAGCTCCTCGGGAAGAATATTTGTCCTACTCTTTTTCTTTTTTTTTTTTGTAAACTTGGACGCCACATTGGGGCCGCACAAATCGGCGTCTGTATGAAAAGCGTTCAGTGTTTGCCTTGTTCTCACATCAGAAGAATTTTTTCCCTTTTGTGCGTCTCATTCCTGTTCTAAAAGGCTTAAAATGAAATCTTTGTTTCTGCAATAAAGGCGCAGTGTAGGCTTACAGTGTTGATCCTTTGAGTAGATGCAGTGTAATCCGCTTTGGTGATGTGAATTTTTAAAACCATCATCGGCTGGTGCCGTTAACCCTTCTTCTTCGCCAGCGCGAGGGAGCTAAGTGTAAGCTTGTCTGTAAAAGTAAAAAAAAAAAAAAAAAAACGAATCATGCGGGGTTTTTTTGCCAAGGATTAACCCAGCTTGTTTCATCCAATTAAGTTGAGTTGTTAGGGCGGTGGACGGCATGTCGCGGTCCGTCCGGGTAGTCGCCACCTCTCTTTTATTTCAAGATGGAGTTAGACAATAGAGCTCGAGCCGAGCAGTTAGACGATGACAAAGCAGAAAGGTGTTTTTGCCTTTGTTTAGACGTCGCCCCCAGCATGAGAAAGGCTTGCCACCGGCAAAACAAACCGTTGAGGTCAGCTCACCCTTCGTTCGTTCGGGCTTTAGTTAAAATCCCGTGCGTAAAACCGGGGGGGGCGGGGGGGGAGCGGGGCAAACACACCTGTTCGAGCTGCGCACTGCGACTGGATCCCTGCATCCGACTCTCGGATTATTCATTCGGCGCGCGCAGCTGACGCGGCCAATTTATGCGCGCGGTGTCAGGTGCTGGCGGGTTTTATCATAAATTAGCCCATCTGTTTGAACCGCCAGCGGAAAACACCTGCGGTTAAGCCGCGAATTCACAAACACCCCTTAATGCAGAGACACGGGGGTCGTGGAAGGGGGGCTGTGAGCGACTCTGCGTAATTCCGGTGCCTGTTTGTCACTCTTATTTATTTATTTATTTGACTAACGAGCTTACTATTTTTTTAAATAACGATGCACTATCTATATTTTCTATCGGTTCAAGAATACCAGTTAAATGCTGTAATAATAGCAAATATATCAATGTATTTTCAAGAAACAATGGGTTTGGAAATCACAAATACAACGTTTTTTTCCTTTGTTCTTCTTTCTGCATATGATCACGCGTATGTATTGTCAGCGATTAGCGAGGTGAGTGTTTTCAGTGCGTCTCCGAGGGCAAAAGCAACACTTTCTGAGGGGGCGGAGAGTGAAATGGAGGCCGAGGCTGAGGCTGAGTGCCCCAGCCACTGACACCAACGCCGCACGGTTACCTGGGAAACGCCGTCAGCCACGCCGAGAACGCGCATGCGGGCGACGAGCAGAATTTACGGGATTCCCCGGCAACAAATTACAGAGCGGAGACGCGAGGAGAAATGCGTCCGCGAACGAAAATAAAGTGGAATAGTTGCGTGGCACCGACTTGCCCCCCATGTTAAATGATCTCGCCCGACGTTGATGATCTCGCAGAAAGAGAGAGTCTCCGCCCCCCCTTTCCCCCACACCTTATAATCTATAATAATATTATGTTGCCGTCGCCTTTTCTTTTTTTTTTAAATCAAGAAAGTATTAACAAGTCGCGGTTGGATTTATTGCAAACCAGCGCTGCCACCTGCTTGGTTTTGTCGACGCAGGGACGTGTTAACTGGACGGCCTTCGCGCCAGGCCCGCTTAATAAATTCTCGGCTGCCTTCCTCCTCTGCTTTTCCATTGTAATGGAAACTACTGCTGGAAAATATTTGCCGAGCGTCTGGGCAGAGGCGGGGTAACACCGGGGGTCGGGAAGGGTGGGTGGTGGCGATTGTTGGGGGAGGATTTCAGAGGAATGAAGGGTCAAGTGGTGAAAGTCGTATAACGGCCGGGCGAAACACCTGGACCGCAGAACCGACCTCGTCACCGGCTTTTCTCTGCAGTGAGGTCACCCCCATATTCCTGCCCATCAGTGCTGCCCTGGGCCCTTCCTGTTTAACGGGGCTCCTGGGAGGGCCCTCGCCAGCACCGTGGGCCGATAGCATCTCCAACAGGCCCTGCGACTCACTGGCTGCTCCTTATCCCTCACCCACAGCGGGAGGCCTTCTTATCTTAATTAGAACATTGATTTGTGCTCTTTGTGTTTTGTCGTGTTTCGTTTTGATTTGTTTATTTATTTTTGCGCTCGTTTAGCGAGCCGGTTAATTGTTTGCCCCTCTCGTTCCGAGACGCATGACTGCACCTCGGGAAACAGTCGCACAAACAACAGTGGCATTCATTAAAACAAACAACGCAAAAAAAAGCAACAACAGAAATAACAGAAGGCGGAACATCACCAAAGCTGTTGAGGGTTTGTCGAAAGTTCAGCGCCAAAACAAATGAAATAAATACATAGAATTGTTTATATTTGTATTCATTACATCAGTCATTTTTATGAAGGAAGTAGAATAGGCGCTTGGGGCTGTGAGGTAACTTTGCTTGTTTTATGGACTCCTTAATTATGAGATTTTCGGGAATATGCCGTAATCCTGGAGGTGGGAGGTGCCTGATGAAAGTGCCTTTGCTTTTTCACAGAGATCCCTGTTCCTTCATCATTCATACCCTGCAGCAGGAGCTTAATAAACCACAAAGCTGTGTGTGTGTGTGTGTGTGTGGGTGGGTGTGGGTGTGGGTTGGGTGTGTGTGGGTGGGTGGATGTGGGGGGGCGGGTATTTTAAAGAGAAATGGCTGGAAGGAGTTTAAAGAGCTATGTTAATGACGCCCCTTCGAAACAAGACAGGCGAGATAGAGGGGATGGAGGATAAAGGTAATCTGATTTACACTGCCTGCCACACACACACACACACACACACACATACACATATATGCACACACACACACACACACACATATATATATATATATATATACACACACACACACACACACAGCATTTATCTATTATAAACACACACACACAAACACATGCCCACACACACACACACACATACACATACACATATATGCACACACACTCACACACACATACACATATATGAACACACATATACACATATATGCACGCACACACACACACACACACACACACACACACACACACACACACACACACATATATATATACACACATATACATATATATACACACACACACACACACCCACAGCATTTATCTATTATAAACACACACACACAAACACACGCCCACACACACATAGACACACATATTTGTAACTTTCTTTATTGTTAAAACATGTATGTTTTTAATTGGGCAGGGATACCCAGCCCTGTTCAGGCACTGGTAGCAGGAATGTGGAATATTTCAGTCGTCAGCACCTGGAGAGAGGGCAGGTTCCTTGTCACAGAACATTGCCCTTTTGACTTCTTTGCTTGTTGAAACAAAACGGAAAGGTAATGTTTGCGCGTGCGTCCGTACGTGCCTGTGGGTGCGCGTGGGTGTGTCACAGTTCTAGAGGTTAGGGAAGGAGCTGGCGCTAGCTTAGGATACTACCGCATTAGAAAGATGAATGCCTCGCCTTATTTTCATTCATACATGAAATGAATTGAATTGAATTGAATTTAACATTGGATTCATACAGCGCTTTTTTCCCCCAAGGAACCCAAAGCGCATTACAACAATAGAGGCAACTCAACCTCAACCAGCACCATTGTGCAGCACCCACCTGGGTGAACGTGACGGCAGCCATAGTGCGCCAGTACAAGCTCACCACAATTGGTTGGAATTTGGCCAGGACACCAGGTTTAACACCCCACTCTTTTTCGAAAAGCTCCATGGGATCTTTTATGACCCGACCGCTCGTCTCGATGGGGGCCTGAACCGTCCATCCACCTTGGTGCACATTCTGCGACGGCTTTGAAAAATAAACGTTTTGAAAAATAAACGTTTTCGGCGTTCAACGTTAACGTCCTCGTTCGAGTCCTCGAAGTGCCTCTGCTCCACTAAGTGTCGGGAACGGGCAGAAAGCGAGGAGAAGCGGAGTGTTATGAAAAGGCACTGACGCCCGCGTCCTGAATCAGCCCTCCCAGAGCTCGGCCCTTTCTGCTGCTGCGGTCGATACACTCAAAACCGGTGAACCAGAAAACAGAGAGGGGCTTTATTTGTTTGACGTACTAATGGCGATGAACGAAAGCAAAATTACTCAGGCGAAGTTGTCTCGCCTCCAAAGGAGTGGGGTTAGTAAGGATCTTGTGAAAGGAAGTTGTCATCACGGTAGCGATTAAGACGTAAGGTTTTAAGGTCCGGGTTAATTAGCGTTAGGAGATTGAGAGAGAGCGCGGGACGGGGCAGTCCCTTGATCGCCCCACTCTTTTTCGTGGCCGCAGGAGGTCGGTCGTTTGGATGCGAGCGGCGGCGGCGTGGGTTTTTGTTGCCGCTGTTTTCCGGGGAGGCCGTTAGCTTCAGATTTTTCCATGAACAAAAGGCGTGATTGGCGATGAACTTTTGTGCCGGTGGTGGAGGAGTCAGAGGAACCGGGCTGATGTATTTTTACCATTTTTAGTTTCTTATTTTTCCCTGTGTTTCTCCCCAATTATACCCTCTATTTATTTTGATTAACCCTCCCCCACAAACTCGCCGCCCGTCTCTACGGAGCAAGCGACTCTCCGAGGCTGGCGATGATCCGCCTCCTTCGAGACGGAACTGACAACCCCTTTCTGGGGGTTTCACAGCGAGTTCTTGCCGACCACCCTCCCCCCTCCCTCAGGAGCGGACAGCCAAACGCCGCCCCCGATCAGGGCTAACAGCCAGGGCTGGTCTGGCAGAGACGGGTTTCAAACCGCGTTCCTGATAGCCACACTCATACAGGACCAGCCAAATACGGGTGCGTCAGACCGCTACGCTATCCTCCAGCCCCCGCGAGCGGATGAATTCTGAGGAGCGGCGGTTGCACCTCGAGGTCAGCGCAGCGCTCTGGCCTCCTCGTTTCCCGGTTCGACCAGAGGACAGCGTCCGTGACACGCTGCAGGTCTGCCCGACGGGCCAAGGCCTCGCCTCCCTGAGCCGAGGGAGGGGTACGGCCAGGAGGCGCAGTATTCCCACAAACTGTGACTCTCTGACCGATCCTACAGGCCCCAGCTGCTGGCCCACACAAGCGCCTGTACGCCCCGACCATAAAGTACATTTAAGGAATGGGCGACGCTGTCAGGTCTCGGTTTGACACCAAACGACTCCTCCGGTCTTCAAAGGTGGCAGGGAGCGCTATCCTTCACCCTGAGGAGGAAGCACACTTAGCAAAATTGGCGCACTCTGTCACAGAGCGACGTCGCCAGAGGGGCAGGCATGACGTAGCCCCGTGACCTGCCCCGTTAGACGGGTCACAAGAGAACCTGAGAGAAAGGCCCCCAAAGAGTCCCTTAGGAGGCCGGCCCGCTGCCTGTGCATAAATTGGCACCGGCTCACAGCACTTCAAGCACCTTGCGGAAGTGGGAGGTCCCCGAGGGAACCGTCTGGAGCGGAGCGCCGGAGGTGCTTCTGGTTTTTGCTCCGGCCTTGGTTTGGTTGACATGCCCGGTGGCACAGTTTGAATATTCAGGCTGACTCGTACTAAATCGAAAGCAGTCTGAGTGGTGAGACACTGAGTACCTCCAGCACATGGTCGCCTGCGTTCATTAAGCCTCATAATGAATCCATTTACGTATGGAGGCGTCTGGATGAAGCAGAAGCCCCTCTGGCCCTCCAGAACCAGGGTTGCCCACCTCAAGCTGGAGCTGGCCATGGCCGTGGGAGAAATCAGCCGCAGGTTTACTCCTGGCCAGAGGTGGCGCTAAACCCCCCGCTCCAGCCCTGTCGGTACACCGTAGACACAGTGGGGTCGTCTCCAGCACCCGGAGTTGTCCCCAACTGGTCGGTTGCGGAGTTTCTCGCGGATTGTGCAACCCGAAAGCATGTGAATGTGAAAGCCCCATCGGTGCCATAGCAACATGACAAACACACACCACGGTGTAAGAGCCCAGCAGCCCAACGGAAACATTGCCATGGAACAGTGGTTTAGAAAATCAGTTTGTGGATTTTTATTTCAGGGCGCACGGTTTCATTATGACATTATTACGTTATAGAGTTTATTGACGAAAACAGGCCACTCAGCCCAACGAGGCCCGCCAGACCCCCTCCCTCCCCCCTCCATAATTCACAGAATATGAACAGTTTCACAATATCATATGATCGCCTCCAGGGACCTCTGCTGGTTTTTGAACGGAATGTTGAGGTTTTAAAAAAAATGTGGCTGTGACAATAAAAAAAGAAGGAATGGGCAGAGAAGCGGATTGTGGGATTCCCGCGTGTTGTAAGTGGGGCGCTGTCCTCTCGCGTTGTCCGTGTCCTCCTCTGTGCGTTCGTCCTCTCCTCTCGGCGCAAACGGCCGGGATGTTTTCCTCTGAACCCTCCCTAATGATACGGTTCCAGATAGCGGTCCCGGTGCGCCGACTGCAAAGTGCTTATTTAAGAATTACGGGACGCGGTGCCATCGGCGCGAGAGATCTCCGCGGTAACTGTGCGCGCGCGAATGGAGACGGGCTGAGCCCAGGCGCTGGATGTGCCGCTGGAGAGAAAGCAGAATCGCAACGTGCTAATCAGGGCAAGCATGTTGATCGCTTAACCCGTTTGAGTAAGAAAAGGCCTTTTGAACTTTATCGTTTTTTCCCTCCTCCTCGCGGTCGTTCCCAGTAGATTTCCTGGAGCTGCCACACCTGTCTGGGTTGATTAAGTGCGCGGAACGGCGCGGATTGTTACCAGACGGTTGCGGCGCTTGTTGTGGAACGGTATCGTGCTCGTGATGAATGGTGCGTGTGTGTGTGTGTGTGTGTGTGTGTGTGTGTGTGGGGTGTGTGTGTGTGTGAGTGTGTACGTGTGTGTCTGTGTGTATGTTAGCACATGTAGGTGTGTGTGTGTGTGTGTGTGTGTGTGTGTGTGTGTGTGTGTGTGTGTGTGTGTGTGTGACGGCAGCTGAAAGCGGATTGGTCCCCTGCACCTGTTTCCCCCCACACCATGTCCTGCCCCCCACACCTTGTAGCCATCTGTATGACATTTGACATCTCTCTCTCTCTCTCTCGCCGTGGACAAAACCAGGTCCCGTCAAAGTGGCTCCCGGTTCACTTCCCGATATCAATCCCAATCAACGCGTTCCGTTTGTTTTCTTTGGATGAGAACGAGGGAAACAAAGAAAATAATCGGCGTAGCTCCTAATCCAGTCGAGGTGAAAAGAATCACAGAACATCTATTGCTGCCACCGCTTGCCTGACATCTCATTCTATTATTAGTAGGAGGGTTTTTTTATGGTGCCACAAGCCAAGTAAAACATGGTGACTTAAGAAATGTGTTCCACGTTAAAAGATTTCGTATGAGCTCAAAGTTGGCATTTCACTGTCATTCCTGAAAGTAAAACAATTTTCTATATCAGGCCTTTAATTAATGCGCATCTGCAGACTGTTGAAGTTCATTACGAGCCTAATCGAATCACAATACGACTTTCGCCCCGGTTGGAGTTGCATATGCGTGTATGCGTGTGTGTGTGTGTGTGTGAGTGTGTGACATTAAAACGTCTCAATAAAGAACAGAGGCCCACTGGCGAGCTGTCATCGCAGTTATTCACATCCTTCAAGGTTGGACAGCGCGTTTGAGCTCGCTCATCTGTCGAGGAGTATTTCATAATAGCCTGACAGTTGATGAGGACGAGCACAATGCCCCGCCGTTTCCGCGCGTGTGTCGCATCCGCTCTTGCGCTCGGTCACGGAGGAGCCACTCTGCAGCCAACGGCAGGCAGCGCTCCAAACGCCCCCCCTGAGCCCGATAAGTGCCGGCTCTTAATTGGCACTCGACTCGAAAATGCAATAACGATAACAGAGCTGTGTGGGGGGGGGGGGGGAGTAGGACAGGAAGTTGCGAGTTATGTGTGTTGAATGCAGTCTCGGAAATCTGGCTGGGTAAATATAGCGCTTTCCATCTCAGGGCAGGGTTTGGCCAGGGCCCGGGGGGGTCAGGGGTCACCGAGGCAGATGTCCATGCGGGGGGGGGGTGGGGGCGTTTCGTTTCGCCTCTCGGGCCTGTCGTCGGTGGCGTGAGTTACTGCCACCACCCGCACGCCCCTTCTTGACCCTGCCGCCCCAAGATCCGAGCGGCCACCGTTCCCCGACCCCCCCCCCACCCCCCAATAACAGGTATGCGTTCCCCCACCCCGGTGACCCCTAACCCCCCCTGGGCCCTCGGCCAATTGATTTTACCTCTGCATTTTAAATTATTTATCTGTTTGTTTGAGCGTAGATGGCTGCGGTGTGGAATCCACAGGTGTTGCCTGCGCTTGTGTTTTCCCATCAGCGCTCGGGTTCTGGCTCAGCGAATGAGGAGAATGTTGCGCCATAAAAGCCTGGAAATAGAGAGGCTTCTGTTTACACAGGCTGGAGGTGTGTGGGCGCGTGGCATCCCGGACGAGGGTAAAAAAACAAACAACAACAAAAAACGATGCCAAGCGGTCACTTCGGTTTGCCACTCGTTTTAAACGCGTGGGATATAATTTAATATACGCCATGTAGCCGACGCTTTTATCCAGAGCGACTTACAGTAGTGAATGCATACATTTTTCAGTATATGAGGCCCCAGTGGGGATTGAACCCACAACCTAAGCGTTGTCAGCGCCGTGCTCTACCCACTGAGCCACACAGAGCCACGGATATCCGTAGCATGAAGGGTCCATCTGTCCACAGCGTGGGGCATGAGAAACGTGTTTCAACATCGGTCTGCGGTTCCGCCAAGTGTTAGAGTTAGCACTTAGCGCCGCTGTCAGAACACGCTAAGTGCAGCCGGCTAAAGTTCCAGTGATGTAGTCGCGTTTTCGCTAATTGCGCCCGAGCAAAGGGAAGCCGCGTTTTTGCGAAGCGTAAATATTGTCGCTCTCGCCCAGTAACAGGCCCTTGCGGGACGGAGGAGCTGTGATTTCATGGGCTTGTCACGAATCGCGCGAGGCCCTCGGGGACTGCCAGTAGCAGGTGCTAAGTTTATTTCACTCCCTTTGGCCTCTCGGGGGGGGGGGGTGGGGGGGGGGGGCTTCTGGCAAACAGGCTTTTCGGTTTTGCGCTCAGCTGTCCGGCCTGCATTTCAAGTTTTTCTTTGAGCCCCACTCTTGCGAATTCTTGCCTCGTGAGGTCACCCGAAGGAAGGCCTCTTTAAAGCCGGGGTTGTTTGTCCTTGCTAACACTCGGGGTAATAGGATAATGACATCGCATGTCATAACACAGTGGGGGCCTTCTCGCTCCTCTGTTTTGGAAGTGCCGAGCTGAGGGGGAAGGGGGGAAATGTGCACGGTAAAGTTCAGGACTAATTACCATGGCGATCGAGGGAAAGGGCGCCGGACGGCTCTCGCTGTCGGCTCGTTGCGGCGGGATTTATGGCTTAATCCCGGCAGATATGAAATATCCGTGCTGTTGATCCCCTTGTTGCAGGTTATTGCTCCCAGGGAAGGGGGCCGGCGCTGGCAGCGCTTTGAAGCGGGGGGCTGTTTAGCGAAAGCCATTGATTCGCCGTCCGCTGGAACAGGTGTCTCGTCAGGAGTGAGCGTAGCGCCTCCTTTGTGAGGGGGGGGGGGTTTAACGCGCTGGTGAAACGGGGGCCATTTTCCCTCTCTGGAACTTTCAAGAGCTAATGCAGGAGTGCCGGGGGGGGGCTGAAGGAGTGGGTGTTCACGCGAAAACGTAAAACAGCCACAGATCACGCGCGTTCATTAGCGCTGCGCCAAACGGCCTTCTATTTCCAGGTTTTTGCACCTGGAATTTTACCCCATTCCCTGCTCCGTTTTGCATTGCTATTTTTGTTAGCTCTCAGCGCTAATTCAAGGCGTTCAAACATTGACCAATGAAGGTGATGCCCCCCGCCCCCCCCTTACCCCGCTTGCTTATCCCCAGGACCTTGCGCGGGCCTGCCTGTATAATTAAACTTCATTGCTCTAAGCTCAGTAATCCGAAAACGCACTCGGTTCGCCGGCGAAGGCAAGCCGTCGGAAACATAATACTGTTTTCCCCCCAACGGTTGTCAGTAAACGAAGGAGAGAGAGGGAGAGAGGGAGAGAGGGAGAGAGGGAGAGAGAGAGAGAGAGAGAGAGAGAGAGAGGCTGTCGTCAAGTCCTTTTTTATGGAATAGAATATAACAAGGGCCTTGAAAACCTTTTTGCTCTAAAAATAAAACGGAAAATCAAAAGCCCTCGCAGGAATCTCGCGCTCCCTTGGCCCAGGCCAAAACGCGACGGCGAGGGGAAGCCGCGAGGAGGGATCGCCAACGCCGGATCTTCGCACGGCGCACGCAGGGAATTGTGGGAAGGTGTTGCCCAAAACCGTGGCGGCTAATGTTTACCCATCTGGGCCGTTTAATTTTAGATGGTGGTACTGTAATGTATCTTTTGGCCCGACCCGATCCGGCTGGCTTCTGTCCTCATTTCCTGAAACGAAAACCCGTGGTAATCCGGTCCGCTTGCGGGCCCCGCCAGAAACCTCCCCAGAACCCGGCTCCCACACCAGTTCCCCTCGGTCCGAGTCCGTGCAGGGTGTCGCTTGGTTCCCCTCACGCCCCTCGTGGTTTAGGTTTTGCTCACCTCCCTACCTCTTTCCTTGTGGTTCTCTCACCTGCTTGGCCCGTTCTGTGGGGTCGTTTCCCTCGTCTCTTTCTTAAAACGTGAGCTTGTGTAAGCATAACATACGCTTTTTTTGTCTTCTTTTCTTTCTTCTCATGCCTCAATACCACTCGTCTCGTACACCACTGGGATATATTTTAAGTGTAAACATTTGCGATGTGCGGCTGTGAAACCGTGCGACCGCTGGGGCGTCTGGGAGAGAGTTTGCCACCAAGCCAAGCCCTTGGCCGGGATTATTTTGAGATAACCGCCGAAGCGAGCTGTGGAATTGATTTAGCTGCCAGCCCCAAACAATAATTTAGAAGTCAACAGTGGAATGAGTTTGAGTGTTTTCGCCCCGGTCTCCTGTTTGACATTTTAGACTGGCTGTTTCTCCCAAAGTGAACAAGGGATCGCAGGTGTAGCAACACAATCAACCGCTGCGGGCGTGCAGCTGTCAGAGAGTAATGATGGGAGGAGGAGGAGGAGGAGGGGATGGAGGGGGAGGAAGAGAGAGACTGGGAGGACAGGCTCACAGGCTCATAGGTTGTTTGGGGGGGGTTCCTGTCCTGTTGAGAAAGCGTTAAATTGTCAATAATTTCTGTCCATTCCTAAAAAGTTATGCACCCTAAATATTTAATGTCACAGCAGTAAAAAAAAAAAAAAAAAAAAAAAAAGGCTTAACAGGATGCTGGGATAGATGGCAAAAAGAATACAAGCTTGGCTGGACATTTAGCGAGCTAGCTTCTGAGCTAACTGGTTAGCTGGTGAGCAATGCTCACAGGTCAAGCTCTGATCTGGCCTTCTCATCTTAACCCGCCACAAACACAGTACTCTCTCAATGAGTAAAGCTGCTTTTTAGATGAAGATGGGATCGAATCATCTCTATCACACTGACTTGATAGTGTATTATTGGTTATTGGTAGTGTGTGTGTGTGTGTGTGTGTGTGAATGCCTGCCTGGATGCATGGCGCTATCTCCTGTATTTGCCTTGTATGTGCATGTGCCCCCCCCAAAAAAAAGCAATGCAGAGGTACAGTTCAGAAGGAAGGGTGGGCACAGGGTCTCGGGGGTGAAAGCATGAGAAGATAAACCACTAAATCCACCCTCAGAAAATCTGATGGCAACGATCAGATTGCAGGAAACCTCGGTCAGGAAAGTTGAACAGAGTTCTCTCAGGAATGAGCGCCTGGAGTCGAGACCGTAGCGTGAAGTCTGCCGCTGCATCTCCGGGTCTCTTGCGAGGGTGTTGTGCCGTGTTGCTAAGCGCCGTCCGCTCCCGTCGATGGCGATCGGGTCTCTCCGCCTCCGTGCGCTGCGGGCACCAGAGGGCGCTCCGCCGGGCACAGACGCACTGTCAGTGCTGCTCTGATGGATGTCTGTGGTGAAGCTGTTTATTCGAGTCCGTCCCGGGAGTCTCGGCTCGAAGTAGGGATGCGGCCAAACGTTCGGGGCCAGAATGCACTCTGGGTTTACCGCAGTAACTCCTTACTCTTTAAAAAAATATATGTTTTTATTGTCCGTTACCGCACCTGCAGCAGAAAATACCAATCTTGACCAAGACACAGAAGCAAGAAAACTTTTCAGTGTCGCCTCCTAAACGTTCAGGTGCCTCGTACGCCATTGTGTGAAACTGGCTCTCGTGTTACGAAATACCAGCGTTGGGTAATTACCGTTGTGGCATTTGGCTTCCTGCCTCTGAATTTAGAAGCACTTTATTTATTTTTTTGGAGCACTTTGCTATTTACATATAAGGCTGAGGCTGATCTCGCATGACACTGAGAACGGGCAGTAACTCGCGGAATGCGAGACGTTTCGACATGTGCGGAAGAGCGGCGTGGCTTTCTTCCCGGACTATCATGGTCTGCGCCTTTTGCCAAAACCCTATTTTCACTTAGCACGGTTTGCCTGGCGCCCCCGAACGCCAGAGAAAACCGAAACACCGGGAGGCCTGTGGAAGAGGCCCGTTTCTGCCTCGGGGGGGCCCAGGGGGCCCAGGGGGCATGGCAAAGACACGGCCGGGTGTTGACAGGTTTTATTTTTCTTCTTCTTCTTCTTTTGGAGAGGGAAAGGAAAAACAGGGAAATGGCAGCTATTAATAATTTCTGTCAACAGGTCAAGGCAGTGAGCGTGGCTCTGGGCCCGCCCGGATCGGTCACACAGGAACGCAGGGGCGAAGCGCTGCGTGTGAGTCACGCCGAAGAAGAAAAAAAACAAAAACGTTCCGAGATTCCATATGTCGTCCCGGGAACAATCGCCAACGAAAACGGGCGGTTCCTCCGGACTTTCACAAGGCTCCCCTCAGCGTCTCTCTTCTCTCTCACGCCCAGGCCCCTCTCAGCCGAGAGATAGAGAGAGAGAGGGAGCGAGAGAGAGAGAGAGAAAGGGAACGAGAGAGGCGGCGATCCCGCGTAAATATTTGCCGTCTCCGGCGCATTGTCGTCGCTTCTTCTTTTGTGGTTTTCTGAGTGATTCGTGGTCTGGTCGGTTGGGAGGCCGGCGGGAGGCCTCCTCGCGGCCCAGAGAAAGCCGTGACATTTCGGCGAGCCTGGCAGAATAACGCCCCCTCTCTGCAGGGGTGGGGGCTGACGGACTGGGGGCGTGTGCGTGTGAGAGGAGCTCCTCCCCCCCTCAGACCCCGTTGTTCTTGCTATGCGTCCGTATTACCGTGTCCCTCGAAGGGTGCCCGAGACCTGCTCCCTGTAAATATCAGCAAATGTAAGCAGTTTAACTCGCAGTTATCCTTAAACATGCGTCTCTAACTGGGGCTTAAAATAAATCACATTTTCCCTGGCGAGGAATTAAAATGTTTGCAGGAGAACCGTGGCGTAAGTGTTTAGTGGCTTTAATTAGACATACTGAGCGCCTGTAGTACAGGGTTGACTGAAAGCCCTTGAAATGTTTGGTATGTCCAAATAAACACATTCGCCAGGTTTTACTTTCTCCTACAACTGCTACTACATGCGTTTAAACACATACTTTAAACTCGTATCTGAGTGGCTCTGTGTTTTCACTGTTTTAGAAAAATTCTAAAGGCTCCATTACTGCCTCATGCAGTAACTTCCCCAAGATGAGAGCTTCAGGGCCACCGTGTGTGTGTGTGTGTGTTTATAATAGATAAATGCTGTGTGTGTGTTCCTGTGTGTTCCTGTGTGTGTGTGTGTTTATAATAGATAAATGCTGTGGGTGTGTGTGTGTGTTCCTGTGTGTGTGTGTTTATAATAGATGAATGCTCTGGGGGTGTGTGTGTGTTCCTGTGCGTGTGTGTTCCTGTGCGTGTGTGTTCCTGTGTGTGTGTGTTCCTGTGTGTGTGTGTGTGTGTGTGTGTGTGTGTGTGTGTGTGTGTGTGAGAGAGAGAGTTTATAATAGATAAATGCTGTGGGTGAGTCTGTGAATGTGAATGTTTATAATAGACCAATGCTGTGGGTGTGTGTGGTTTCCTATGTGCAAATGGCCTATGCTCGCCTATTCAGCTGTGTCCATTAATTGCTAGCGCACTATGTATTAGCATTACGGTATTTCTGCACAGATTTTAAGATGTACTGCTAAAGTATACTGCAAACCTTTCCACCTACAGAGCCAGCATCCAGAATCGTCTGTTACAATGCCTCCCACTGCCCTCAAATACACACAATTGCGTGACCAGTTTGTGCCTATGGAGGCAAATGTGCCTTAGGCTGTGCAAATGCAAATGCATATTTCTCCTGTGCAAATGCAAATGCATATTCCTCCTGTGCAAATGCAAATGGTGTATGTTGTTAGTGGAGCAGGTGACCTTTCCGCCCAAGCTGTCACAGCATGATCCTGATGGCCAGACTGTACCGGTCAAAACACACGTGGCGAACAAGGCTAATGCTTTCATTAAAATGGCATGCGTTTCAATTAAGCCTTTGGACAACAGTGGCAATGGAGTGGAAAACAGCTTTACATTCACGGGGGAGGGGGAGATAAAAGAAAAGAAAAAGAAAACAGAACTAAAATATAAAAAGGCCCAAACCATCAGTAATGTGTGCCGGTGAGTTTCCAGAGCAGAATCTAATAAAAGCCAAAAAAAAACTAAAAAAACAGCACAACAGAGATAAAAGCAAATCAAAGCGTCCGTCTTCTTCAGAAAATATTGAGCGGTATCGAGCAGAGGCCGGGGCCCAGAAGGTGCGGGAAGTGGAATGCTTCCGTCCCGGTAAAAATTGGGACTTTCAGCATTCCGTGCGGACCCCCGCCCCGATCCCTCCCCTCTGAGTGAGCGCTTATTGAATCTCCTTATTGACTCCTCTCTCGGCTCCGCCCCCATTCGCCCCTCTGTGAGTGACAGATCCGCTGTTATGTACAGGGTGCTGAGCGGGAGGGGGAGGTCTGCAGGAGATGAACTTTGTAGTCCCGCGGGGATGGAACTTTTGGAGGAAGGGCGGGCGGTCCGATTGGCTGTGTGTGACCCTGTGGCTCCTCCCGTGTTCGGTGGGTGTGGTCATTTTTGAGATGCAGCGATTTGCATAACCAGCGCGTCACGATCTCTCAGGACCCCAAATCATTACATCACAGTCCCCTAGCACCCCGAATCAGTGCGCGTCACTATCCCCTCGCACACCAAAATCGGGGGTGTGGGTGGGAGGAGGGAGGATGACACTCCTGTGCGCGTTGTGTTTTATTTACAGCCGTGTCTGTAACCGTGTGCTTGCGTGTGTTTATAAGCATGTTTATAAGCGTGTGTTTGTATGTGTGCGTTTGTAAGCCCCTCCCCCAGACCGCCGATCCCGGCGCGAGAGATTGCTTCCGCCGCCCGGCCGGTTACACCTCCGCGCGGATCACGCCCCTCCTCTGTCCCGGCGCGTATGTTTGTAATTACGCCATTCAGCGGGCGGGCGGGCGAGCGGGCGGGCGAGCGGGCGGCCCAGCCCCGCGGATAACGCTCCATTGTTTAGAAGCATGTTTGTGAGCAACAGATGTGAGCCTTCTGTCTTGCAGCGTATTCCGTTACAGTGAATCACACAAGCGGGTAACTGCCCAGATAGAGGAAACACTTGAGTGAGTGAAGGGTTCTGGTGGTGTGGGGTGCATGTTCACTCAACCCCTTAGAGGGCAAGGTAAACACCAATAAATACAAAGCCATTCTGAGTGATCACCTTCATCCTGTGGTGAAGCATTTCTATCCTGACGGGAGTGGTCTCTTCCAGGATGACACTGACTCCATCCACAGGGCACGAGTGCTCACTGATTGGTTTGAGGAGATGGAATTTGTCATGGAAGAATGGTGTTGCATCCCTCCAATAGAGTCCCAGACCATTATTGTTATTCACGAATAGACGTGTGTGTTAATTCAATTCATTTTTTGTTCATATAACGACAACGAGGCAGCTTTTTAAATTAAGCCTTATTGCTCAATGGCCATAAAGCAGTTAATTGAACAACTGGTAAGATCGATTGCTAGTTTACTTCTGGGTCAAAATGGCCAACAGTGGCTAACTATCAGGGACGCGGCCAGACAGGCCCTGGCCATTAGCCCCGACTGGGGGCGGCATTTGGCTGTCTGCTCCTGAGGGAGGGTGAGCCGGCACAAGTTTGTCGAGGAGCAGGAAGGGCGTCCATGATCGGGTTCCGTCTCGGAGGAGGTGATCTGCCGGCCAGGGAAAAATTTGCTCGTTACCCGGAGGACGGGCAACGGACTCGTGAGGGAGGGTGAATTGAGATAAATAGAGGGCATAATTTGGGAGAAAAATGGCAAAAAAATAAATAAATAAAGAATGTTACCCGAGGGGCAGAAAAACAAGGGGGACGAGGGCACGTCCAGGATTCGCCATGGGAACCGCGCAAACGCCAACCGCTCTTTGCACAGAAGCACCGGAAGGGCAAGCGAAAAGGGACATAAAGCACGTTCTCAAGCATGTATTTAATTTGCCCCCTCGGGAGCCTCTATTCAGATCTGACTGAAATGCTTTAGTGCTTGTTGTGCGGGTTTTGAATTGAAAACCCCCGCCCCCCTCACCCCCCCCCCCCCCGGGGGGTGTCTGACCTGTATCCAGCTGACTGCTCACTTCCATCCACCTACTTAAGTGGAAAAAAAAAACCCTCCTGTTTCTCTTCAGTTTAGATAGTAGCGCTAAACAGATGTCAACGAAGCGCGTTTTGAAGTAAACACAAATGTGTGTCACCGCTGCCGAAAATTATTACGCCTGCTTTTTTGCCGTGGCGTATAAAACGTGTCATTTTAATTCGCGTCAGTGTTAATTGCGATCTGCTTTGACTCAAATCGAGCTCGTCTGAAACGCAGTGGTGCCTGGGCCTAATGGCAGCGCCATGTAAGAGGAGACACGTTAATTGCACGGCGTATGTCATGATTAATTTATACAGACAAAGCTTTTAAAAGGGGATGATGGATGACAGCCACCACGGCGCAAGTGAACTTGCCAGTGGCTGATCCAGGATCAGGGCTCACTAAGCCTGGTCCAAACCCCACCCATTATGCGGGAGAGGATGGAACTGATCTGGGGTCAGTGCTTTGAGGGTGGCGCAGTGCCGTTCCCATGGAGTCGTGGCAGGTGTGATTGCCCACAGCCTCTTTGTGGGAGGGGGGCTGAAGGCTCCACAAGGCCGTCTTACTTCCATTTAATGGTAAATAATTGATGCTTTCCAGGAATATCTTACAATAATAAGAGCCTTGTGAAGCCATGGGGAACTTGCCAAAAATGGCACCATTTTGTACTTTGTGTGCGTCTGTCTGTGTTTGTTTGTCTGCAGGTGGACAAGAATGTGTCTTTGAATCTGTGCATGTGTATGTTTGAATGTGTTGAATGTGAATGTGTGTATCTATGTGCATTTGTGTTTGTTTCTGTGTGGGTCTGTCTGTCTGTCTGTCTGTGTTGTATGTATTTGTAGATGTGATGTGTTCCTGTGCTGTGTGTTTGTATTCCTGCATGTGTATGTGTGAATGATTATAAAACAACCCTGGGTGTTCCTGTCCTTTGTGAGTGTGTACTGTACATGTGTTTTCCTATTTGTGTTGTGTGTGTGTGTTTATAATAGATACATGCTGTGGGTGTGTGTGTGTGTGTATTCCTATGTGTGTGTGTGTGTGTGTGTGTGAGTGAGTGTGTATTGCTATGGTGTGTGTGTGTCTGTGTCTGTGTCTGTGTGTGTGTGTGTGTGTGTGTGTGTGTGTGTGTGTGTGTGAGAGAGAGTGTTTATAATAGATACATGCTGTGTGTGTGTGTGTGTGTGTGTGTGTGTGTGTGTGTGTGTGTGTGTGTGTGATTATAAAACAACCCTGGGTGTTCCTGTCCTTTGTGAGTGTGTACTGTACATGTGTTTTCCTATTTGTGTTATGTGTGTGTGTGTTTATAATAGATACATGCTGTGAGTGTGTGTGTGTGTGTGTGTGTGTGTGTGTTCCTATGTGTGTGTGTGTGTGTGTGTGTGAGTGTGTATTGCTATGGTGTGTGTGTGTGTGTGTGTGTGTGTGTGTGTGAGAGAGAGACCGTGTTTATAATAGATACATGCTGTGGGTGTGTATGTGTGTGTATTCCTATGTGTGTGTGTGTGTGTGTGTGTGAGTGTGTATTGCTATGGTGTGTGTGTGTGTGTGTGTGTGTGTGTGTGTGTGTGTGTGTGTGTGTGTGTGAGAGAGAGACCGTGTTTATAATAGATACATGCTGTGGTGTGTGTGTGTGTGTGTTCCTATGTGTGTGTGTGTGTGTGTGTGTGTGTGTGTGTGTGTGTGTGTGTGTGAGAGAGCGTGTTTATAATAGATACATGCCGTGGGGGTGCAGTGATTAAATAGTTCTCCAGTCTCTGCCCCCGAGGCCTTCGTATCCTGATTGCAGGTTGTTTTGTGCGAGACGGCCACGCACATCACTCTGTAATCCAAGCGCCGCTCTCCTGCCCCCCCCAGGCAGCTCACAGCCAAGCGGGCCCTGGCGCAGAGTCCTCCCGGGTCGAGCGCGGGGGCCGTGCTCTCAATCGTGGACGCGAGCGAACAGATCCATTACCGCGGGCCCGTCTTTCAGAGCGAGACAACTGGAGCGAGTCAGGAGGTCTCCCCTCCCTGCAAAGGGGAGTCTGGACATAATCCCACAAAATGTCTGATCTTGGATTTTTTTCCGGGCCTCATTCTGGCCGGTTAGCTGGGATTTCGAGAGATTTTCCAGGCTCCGGAGACAGACAGGTGTTTACGGCCCGCTCCTCGTACGAACTGTTAGAGCGAACGTGGGTTCGGGTGGAGATCAAACCACCAAGTGAGCGGTGGGCATTGAGATCCCCCATTTTTCGGGGTTGGGTTTGTGGGGCTAAACCTTCCGCAGTGCGTACGGCGTTTCGTTCGGTTCCTCTCCCCCCGTCGGAGACCCGGGGATCCGACTCTGCTTGATAATTTCCCCGGGTTCCCAGAATATCGGCAATCGCTCGGACGGAGTGAACTCATTTGACAGGAACAGCGCTCCCATCGATCTTCCTTCAGGAGAGGACCGATCCCCGCCGAGCTCATCATCTCTGTCTCGACCTGCAGGGGGGGGGGGCGGGGGGGATCGTGCGTCTGTAACTCCTGCATCCGAGACGAGATCGGATCGCTCCAAATCAAGCCGCTCGTTCCGCCGTCGCTGCAGTCCTCTGAGCGCGTCGCGCAAACGGCCACCGTTGTAAGTAAGAGTTTGTTCTTAATGGCTTGCCTGGTTTTATACAAATTCAATAAGAAACGGATGCACCCGACAAATGGCGGACGCTTAACGCGGGTCTGCTCCCCCCTTCCCGGGGACTGAAGTCTCACCTGAAGAACACTTTGCGTTTCGCTGGCAGAGGTTCAGGTGGATATCATCAGTCGTCGTCGGCGTCGTTATCGCGAATCGCAGTGTGCACGTGGGGGGGACATCACAGAGAACTGAGTGGAGCATTCTGCTGTGAGAGGCTAATGCGTTAGCCCTGAGAGCATGTTTTCACTCAATACCCCTCTCTCTCTGCACACTCCCAACCCCCCTGCCCACTGTGCACTATAATGTCTGTCCCTAAAGGCTGAGCTGAATAGTTAATGTCTTTTTCAGCGTGAAGATACAGGCTTGCTGAGATGACGTTTTGAAAGCTGTCCGTGGGGCTCCTTCGGTCGGGCGGGGGCTGGGGACGTTCGCGGTGGGTCTCATATTGTTGTGTGCGCTCCGGCTCTCAGACGCTTCCTCTACGATCTTCCCAACGCGGTCGCCCACCCGATTGTTGAGCTGGGAGAATAGCCCGCGGGCGTCGGCGTAAAGGCCGTACCTTAATGCACGGCGTGTGGAGACTCGTCTTTTATTGGACCGCAGCCCTGCGGCTCGGCTGAGAGCCCTTTCAGCGTCCGCACGGCGAGAGCGCCTGCACCCTGAGCGGAGCACGGAGCCCCACGGGGAGGCACTTCAGCGATTTCAGCTGATTCAGTGATTTCAGTGAATTCACTGATTGTGTGTCTCTTGCTCTTTTTAGTTTGGGGTTGCTGCAAGGCCAGAATTGAACATGGCACATGATGAACATAAGAATCCGAAGGTATCTGAGCCCTGGGAATAAAGAGATAAGATGTACAGGATTATTTAAAAAAATTCTAAAAGATAACGGTGAGGCTTCACAAGACCTCACAAGTGAAGGTTTATCTTGGTGCCAACATGTCAGTGCAAACTACTTTGCCATGACCGTATTACATTACATTACATTACATTACAGGCGTTTAGCTGACACTCTTATCCAGAGCGACTTACACAGTCTACATTTCTTTACATACAATCCATTTATACAGCTGGATATTTTACTGGAGCAGTTCAGGTTAAGTACCTTTAGCTCAAGGGTACAACGGCAGTGCCCCCACCTGGGAATCAAACCTGCAGCCTCTGTGTTACCAGCCCAGTTCCCCTAACCATTACGCTACGCCGCTGCCCTGATGAACTGCTCTGTCCGTACGTGCCTTGGGCGCTGCTCTGGGCTTCACGCTAGTAACGGTTTGAAGGATCGTATGCGTCTTCTTTTTTTTTTTTTCTCTGGGTGAATTTCAGTCCGAAATGAATCGTGCTTTCAGAGAACAGAGAAGCTGAACAGAGGAGCGCTTTTATCGAGCAGGCAGACAAATGGCGGGGCAGGACTCCGCTGCCGCCTGCTCTTATTTCTCTGTCACGTCCTTCCACCTGATAAGGACGGTTATCTGTGAGCACAGGCGGCGGTCAGGAGCCGCGGGGCCGTGAGGTGTAATCCCGTAATGGGGAGGGGGGTTTAGATGTCGCGGCGCTGGCGGGCAGCGTGGGCACTGGGCTCTGGGGCGGAAATGCGTAGGCATGGGGGTGGGGGGGGCGTGGGTGGGGGGTGGGTGGAGGTGGGGCGGGGCGTGGGTGGGTGGGGGTGTTGTGGAGGTGGGGTGGGGTGGGGGTGGGGTGGGGTGGAGGTGGGGGGGGGGGTGGAGGTGTCTCTCGGTAGCCGGTGTCAGGTTTCAGCCACCAGTGGAAAGCACTTCGCACATAGTCTGGGGGTGGGGTTGGGGGCGAGGAAATCCATCAGCTCAATCTCGGGATATCCAACTATTTGACGCTGCGCTTTTAATAGACTAATTAAAATAGATATGAGTTTTCCACCAACTGTAAATATTCACGGAACATGATCCACCTCAAGCGAGGGGGTGGGGGGTGGGGGTGGGGGGGGGGGAGCTGTTTTTAACCCCAGCAGTGCCTTGGCACCCCCACCCCCTCACCCCCTCACATTATTCATACAAGGAATAAATTCACGGATCAGACAAATGGGCGCTGACAGGAAGATAAAGACAGGAAGAAAGAGCGGGCTTTGTTTACCAGGGACTTCTGTACAGTGTTTGTATTGTGCCCCCCAGCGAGACCCCCCCCCCCCAGGCGAGTGGGGCCCTCCGTTCCCCGTTAATCGGATGTAAATGGACGATTATGCAGATATGACAGGGACACATTGAGACGTGAAGTGTGATCTGAAGCTGTGTCTTTCAGCGTCTGGCGCGCCCGGGCCGTGCGGCGAAGCAGCGAAGCACACAGCCACCAGGGCACGACATTCTTTAGCTTCTTTGAATAGCTATTGGCCACAGCCATGTTCCCTTTTAACACTGCGATAGAGTTTGTTAGAATTCGTGGTTGAGAACCGTGGCACTGCATTAATTGGGGGAGTTTAATGTGTTAATATTCTTGATGGGATAATTATGAAAACATTGGGATGGGGAATTTGCCTTTTCTTGATGGGATAATTATGAAAACATTGGGATGGGGAATTTGCCTTTCCTGGCCCGCATGGCGTGTGTGTGTGTGCGCGCTCATGGCGTGTGTGTGTGTATGTGTGTGTGTGTGTGTGTGTGTATGTGTGTGTGTGTGTGTGCACGCATGGCGTGTGTGTGTGTTTGTGTGAGGCCTTTGTGAGCCCAAGGTCCTGACTGCATGCTAAATGCTAACTTAATGTACATTTCAATGCTTTTACTGTTAGCACAGCAGGTATTTTACATTTACAAGTGCCTGGTTTGTTTGAAATAAAAAAAGTTACATGTAATGAAGTGTACGAAGCGCCGCCATTTCGATACGAACGGCTTCAAATGAGCACAGATACCTCTGTGTGCTACTGCGCTACCACATGCGCCGGTCCTTAAACCTTCATTATGCACACCTGCAAGGAACGGCATATTCAGTTTCAGCCTTTTTTAAACGCTTTTAAGATACCCGCCTTTAATCTCTCTCCTCTCCCGCCGTGCGACAGCGACAGCGAGAGAGGAATGCCCAGGGGACCGCAGGCTCATCAGGGCATCAGGAGTCAGTGTGGGAGGGAGGGTGGCGCTGCTCCATTATAAACCTGTCTACAATGTGCACACGCCCTCGTCACCAGGGCTCAGAGCCTGGTAACTGTGGAGCACGAGGATTCACTCCATACAGAATGAAAGGCGCGCCTTTTTAGATAAGAGGTATGCTGTATGTCAGACCGGGCAGCATGCATGAGAAATTACACCCGTTTTTGTCGCGCGTTTACGCAGTTCCGTGCATTTATTGAGGAATGTTTTGCACTGCATTTGAATCTACCCTTTAATCCCCCCCCCCAATGTTTGTTTGGCAAACAGGTAACTGAAAAACATCTTTAAACAACTGGTGGTTGAAAATTAGCCCCTGGAGAGCATTGACTGCATTCCGAGTAGCTACACGCTACTGCCCTGCCTAAAATGCATCTTACGTTGGTTTCTGAAGCGTGTTTAACACATCTCTAGCGGATGTGTGGCCAGTCCGCCCCCCCTCCCTCCACGGTTGATTTGCACTTCAAAAATAGTCAAAGATCTCCAATATGGCCGGGAAGAGCACCCGTTTGTTTTTCGGTTTCCCTAGATCTCGTCGAGGTCAGTTTTGCATCACGTTGTCCCGCGGTAATTAACCCAGCGTGAGGAAAGGGGCGTGGGGAACGGCGTCCATTCGAAAGTAACAAGCTCTCAACCGTAGCGAGTGGACAGGTGGGCAAGCTTGTTCGTCGCTCTAATAAAACTCCCGTCTTCGTCTCTACACGAAGGACAGGATGCCTTGCGCCGCCTTTAACACGACGTCGTCGGATAAGGAATTCTCCGTCGGCGTTTGAATGTAAATCAGCTTCGACGGCGTTTCGTGCGCTTGGCTCGCAGTCAGCTCGCGCTTGTGCTTGTTCAAACGAACACAATCGCAATTAAATGACTCATCCGAGCTTCCCTATCGGATGCGAGGAGAAAGCGGCGCCGAGAACAATAGCGCCAGTGTTTCCGGTCGAGAGGTGCAGAACGGGAAAATAAACACGATACATGGACCACCACGAAAAGAACAAAAAAACAGACACTGGCTCCCTGTGCCACCGACTCTGAGGAAAAAACGGCCGTCTGTTTCGTTGTTTTCCCCCCTCACCCCCTCTCTGTCTCTGAACATGTTTGCAGATACCTTCTATGCTCCTGATCAACCGGATGCTTGGTGTAAATGTATGAAAGTTGCTGCTGTGTCTATTGTTTTAGTCTTTTTTTTACATTCTTGGACATTGTTGAATGAAAGGGGCTAGCTACACGGTACAGTAGCGACATTGTGCTGTATATGTGTGTCGATGTGCGTGCAGGCCTGTGTGTGCATGTGTGTGTGTGTGTGTGTGTGTTGATGGATGGATTGGAGGACAGAGAGACGGGGCTACATTCCATCCCGTTTGTTCGCGCCCTGACATGGAAACCAGACATGACAGAATATGGTGGCACTAAGCAGTGAAACGGCCCATTAATAATACATTGCCCAGTCCACACGTCTGGGGGGAAAAGGAGAAGAAGAAGAAGAAAAAAAAGACTTCATGGAGATCAATAGCGCTTGGCTCAGTGTTCGCCCTGGCACCTGCCCGGGTGGGCGCTGAAACGCTGAAACACTGGAACCCATTAGCAAAGCAGCCCTTCATAAAATGGTGGCTTTTCATCTGCAGTTTTATATTTTGGTAGAGATTACAATAAAGCCCAGTAATATGCTTCCAACATCCGCTAAGGATGTGGAAAATAACACGCAGACTTGCAAATTTTCATCAGTGTGGCTAATGCTTGGTTGAGCCCTCCAGTTAGCTTTTGGTGACACACATATTACAATTTATAATAAGCTATATATATATATATATATATATATATATGTGTGTGTGTGTGTGTGTGTGTATATATATCAGTTTAAATAATCTGCAGACGTACATAACTAAGTCATACAGCGCTTCTTTGTTCAGTGTGACTTGTGGGAGAATTTTAGAACAGTCAGCTGGACAAAAAAAAAGAAAATCCTATGTTAATGGGCCCATATGTGATCTCCATTAAAATAGCTTATTAGTAATTGTTCTGGCGACGGCAGGGTCTGTCAGCAATACGTACGTGGGGAATTGCCCTTTACTGCAGAGCGTTGAGTCGCAGTGTTTCCTCACCCTCAGCGCCACAATGTGCTCCTCGAGTTAGGGGCCAGTGAATGGAGGCGGGAGAGAAAAGGCACTCTTTGGGACAGTGCACAGACAGCTCTTAAGGGCCTGTCCTTTTCAGTTTTATGATGATAGGTGGCACAGATGTGTCATTGATGGTGGGACCGAGGGCTTCTGGACTAAAGATCGTGGAAAAGTCCAAGAGGTTTTTTTTTGGGCCACTGGCGCGGTCTGGTCGGCAGGCAGGCAGGCTAGCCGGGAGATTAGAAAAATGCTGTTTCTTTTCCGTCGTTTCGTTAAGCTCCGCCCCTCTTCTCACCCGGCCCCGATTCGGTCGCGCGTTGCTATGGGAACGCGCGTAAACATCGGATCGTGATCGCCGGCCGCCAGAGCGATACGGTCCTGGTGCAACGCCGCCTTTAGCAGTTAAGCCTCACTGGATCGGAGAGCTTTGGCGTTTGACACGGGGGTGCGTGGCACCTTATCTGCAGAGCTAATTCCCGTTCCCAGTTAGCAGTGTCAGGCATAATGTCTTTGCAATCATCGGGCATGTTACAACCAATTAACGTCTCCTGGCAGGTTCGTTGCAGCGCGCGCGGTTGGGTTGAACTGGAGGTGAGCTCGTGGTGAGATGTGTTACTCCCCTTATCTCACCTTCTCCTGGGAACACCTTTTGATAAATACGAGAGAGAGAGAGAGAGAGAGAGAGAGAGAGAGAGAGAGAGAGAGAGAGAGAGAGAGAGAGAGAGAGAGAGAGAGAGAGAGAGAGAGAGAGAGAGAGAGAGAGAGAGAGAGAGAGAGAGAGAGAGAGAGAGAGAGAGAGAGAGAGAGAGAGAGAGAGAGAGAGAGAGAGAGAGAGAGAGAGAGAAAACGGCTACAATACCTGAGTTGAAAGTGGAGGTTTTGTGGAGCCTTTGAACCTCTCAGACATAGTCAGCGATGTTGTTGTAGTGGGGATGCGGAGGGACGCGTAAATGAGACGAGCGTATCAAACAGCAGGGGGCGCATTCTGTGAGCCTGGCCGCACCGCTGCTCTATCAAGGCCTTTCATTTGAGATGCAGCGCAGCGCCAGTCTATTATCTCTCAGTAAATTGAGCCTGTTTGTAATTTTGTTTTCCCCGAGAAGAGTTTTATTTATAAACCGCGGCAGTATCGCAGTAGCATAATTACATTTTTTCTTGCGCTGGCGTGTTGCACAAAGCAGAAAGAATACTGAACAGGAGAGCGGATGTTTTTTTCTTCTTCTTTTTTTGCAACCTACACATTTGAGCGTCTCTCACAGACAAAGTGACAGCAGTGGCGTAAGCCGGCATTGTGTCAATAAGTACAAATCCAGCCTTCCTTGAGTTTCTGCTGTGTCACACTCCCCTTTCTGCTCTGTGTGTGTGTGTGTGTGTGTGTCAGTCAGTGTGCACACATTATTTTGGTGGCTTGTTTAATGCTTTTTAATCCAAAAAAATCATAGAATACACACACCACCATGACACAAGGACCACAATGGGAATAACGTTTCTGTGTCATCCTTGATGTCTGTTTAAAATATACATGTACATCGGGATGTAACCACGTATTGCCCTTTTTAAAAGTGAAATGTCAAATAAATTCAACTAAATTAAAGGACCTTCCCAAATTCACACTGTGCTGCTGTGGAAATTGAGCTGACTGGCATGTGAGTCCTAAGTACTGGTCTCTTTATTCATTGTGCAGATGCACTTCCATTAGGGCCCTAAAAGAGCACATCTGCCGTTGTCTCTCCAGACTGTCAGTACACATTCGATAAAGTGGCCAGGAAGCGGTAGGGGGGGGGGGGCTTTTAAGATTTCTCCTTGGGCAGAAAAAAAAAAAAAAAAAGAAGGAAAACAGAATTGGTTAACTCCGAGGCTTGTCGTTGTTTGTGTGAGGATATCAATTCGGGAGGAAATGCACGAGATTTCTCCCGCGTGCATCTTTCATGTGGAAGGCGCCGTGGCGTGACGCAGGTCTAAATATGTTTTGGATTCATCGCGGTGTGAAATCAGAGCGGCCGTGCTCGAGCGCGCGGCCCTGCCTTCTGGAATGCGCCGCTGCGTTGTGTGTTTGTTTTTTCGTAGTTCCAGAATGCCTCGCATCATAATGCGCCGTCAAAGCTTTCCGCCCGTGATAACAATATCTTAATTGTCATTGGCTTCCGCCCGCCACTCTCGCAGAATTGGTTTTTACCGCGAAGAACCGCTTTCCCTCGTGATACATGGCACTTCTCTCTGCTTATGATTTTAAAGTGCCCTTTGAAATCATGACCCAGTGATATAAATTATTCAGCAGGGGGGGGCACGGGTCTCCGTCAATCGCGGAGAAAGGGGGGGGGGGTTTGTGGCTCACACAATCCGCGATACTGTATGATTCCAAAAGGCTGGGGAACGTTTGTTTCGCGAGCGCAGGAGATTTAGAAAGAGATGTTTACTCTGGCAGATTGGCTCCTGGAGGCTTGTTGACTTTCTCCTGGTTTGTAGAGAAAAAAGAACGAACAGATCAAGGATGAGAACTGACGCAATAGCGTCACGCTATTTACTGTGTGCATCCTTTACTGTGTGCACTGGAGATTCGTGCACCTCGCCCACGATGTGAGCACGTGCATTTTTAGGTTTACCTGAAACGAAATGTCACAGCGTGGCTACATAGACCGAGGTCATTATAGGATTAAATGTTTTATGTTGAAAACGGCAATCTTCGTGATGTCTTCCAGCCAAGGGTCTTGAATATGAATAGTTATGAATTATGTGCTCATGGGAGGAAGGGGTACACACATACAAACACATCAAATACATTCGTGGAATTCAGCTGACAAGAATTGGGCTACATCACCGCTCAAAAATGTCTGCCGCGCGAACAGCCTTGTCTTTTACCCAGGAGGAAAATAGAAGCTTATTCTGACTCTTCACGTAAGAAAGAGACGGCGCAATTATCGCTGGCAAAGAAAAATACCCCATGCTGTCTGAATGTCCGTTTTTTAACTCCACTGAGCCCCCCAGCACTCAATCACATAGTTTTCTTCCCCTTTTTTTTGTGCGTGCGTTTGAAAGGAAAGCATGCGTTAATGCAAGAATCTCCTCAGCTATAACGGCCAGACAAACGGTGCCTTGTTAACCTGTCATCGGTACAATGACACCACGGGGCTCGGCCCTCTAAGGACAGGTGCGGCCTTTCACGCCGACATCAAGTGCCCCAGTGCAGCCTCGCGTCAAAGCAGCTCGTTTTAAAAAAAAATCAGCCCACTCTGCATCAGTGGCTCTCCATGAAGCTCGGTTCCTTTGGGATCCCGTTTGAAAGAGGACACGGGCTTTTATTGGCAGCTCGTCTGCACTTTTAGCTATAGCAGCCCCCCGCCTCCGAAGGGTCTCGAAGTGTTTGTCCTCGGGCGCCCACTACTCCGATGGTTCGATTGAAGCGTTATAAGAAAGGGTGATCCCGGAAGGAGCGCGCGAACGAACGCTGCGATTAACCGAGAGGCACCAGGCGTCACATACTCAAAATAGATTAATTTGTGTTGCGACGGAATTGTTCTGCGCGAGACTTAAAAAAAATAAAGAAAAGTAAAGTCTGCCGCTTACTTTAGACTTATTTGCGTGTTAAACGTATCGTTATACTTAGAGCAAATTACAAAAGTCGTAAATAATGCGCGAAATGAGCTCGACAACTAGACAAAAAGTAGTAGGACTAATTCCTAATTTGTGAAACTCTACTTGAAAGCGCTGCAGTCCACGTGCGATTCAAACACATGGGTTGTTGTAGTAAGGACAGGGACACAAGATGTCAGGTGCAAAATCATTTAACTGCAGGTACACCACCAGCTCATGTTTGGCATCTGTCTGAATTATCCCAGACAGACAAGACAACCTCCTTCATTGTGCTTTTATATCTGTATAACAAATTATAATTACAATTATTTCAAAATGAAAATGTAAAATGAATGGAAAATTCTAAATATGACAATATAAACAACAGTTACACCTCACAGTTGAACATAATTCCAGCTGTGTGTGTGTGTGGCCACAGGTCATGTGGATTGGTGATTCCAGTAGCCTTTTGTAAGGGACAACTCATACTCTCTTAAGGACCTGGTCTGTCACCATGTCTACCTTTGAGACGATGAGTATGTGACTCTTCTTCAGTGCAGTCGTGATGCTTTAGTACACCACAAACAAGGCCGGCAGTAGATCTGAAACTCAGCGCTATGTGTTTAGTGATGGGCTTTGTGTGTGTGATATGATATGACTTATTTATCTCTGCGTATTTGTGTGTGTGTGTGTGTGTCTAGAATGCTAAACATTGAAAGAATTAAGATACAGTCCTTTGTATGAAACGTTGTTGTGTGACCAGAAGTGGAAAGATTGGTGGAAAGATTCACTGATTCCTCATCACTTTGAAGGCTTGTGTGCAGACAGCTGGTCCGGTGGCTGTGATTGCGGACTATCTCGTCGGCGAATTTGAAACAACCGTCCTCTCCGCCCCGCTCCCCTGGCGCTGTTTGCGCAATGCTGGGAGCCGGCGCACGTGGCATTACGTACGATAGGCCGAGCCTGGTTCAGTCACGCACGGTTCTGTCTGTCATAGGTGGATTAGGGGGGTTTATGTCGCGATTAGCGCTGTGATACTGTGACATTACACTCGGGACAGGGAAAGCCAGACGGGTCGGCTTTGCGGTTTGCATCTTGGAGCGGCTCGGTTACCGAGAAGACCTACCCGTCGTTTGTGACCGAAATACTTTTGCTCGTGACCGCCTTCCTGAGTGTATTGTTTCCATCTATGGACGTACGTCATGCCAGCGCCCGACCACCGACACATAAATATTTAGATGTTTTTATTGATGAATGTTGAGTCCAAAGACGGCGCCCCTTCACTGTTGCATGCTGTTCCAAGCTCTGGTATAGAAATATAATACAATATGGCATATATATATTTATATATGTATATATATATTTATATACATACAGTATATATAGAGTTTGACTGTGGAAGCTGACAGGGTCTTCACATTGGTTGCCATGTTTTTGTGTACACGGCTGACCGCTGCTGATCTCTGGCTGCCAGAGAGAGCGAGTCGGTTCCCATGTAAATGCAGCCTCTTATGGTGTGAGAGTAATGCACTGTGCTCTGGGACCGCTTATTTTCACATATCACTAATGGGTTTACATTTTTCTAAAGTGGCTTGTATTCTGTCTCTGTATTTAGCTTGGCCCAGGGTCCGCGTTGGATGTTCCCTCGCTCCCATCGAAACGATCCTCGGCTTTCCCTCTCACCATTTTTCCATCCTACGGGAAAGATGGTAAAGAGAAAATCCCACCGCGGGAAGTTGCCCTTAGATTGTTTTGGGGATAGAGATGGGTTGTTGGGCTTTTCCAAAATGCGAACCATGAGTCCTATTTAAACTTAGAACAGGGCCTTGCGATGGGAAGAGGGAGAGATCGTGAGACAGTTCATTATTATTGTAACTTTTTGGCCTTGCGTTAGTTTTTAACAGTGTAACTCTTTCTTGTGAAGTTGTAGAAGGGTGTGCTGGGAGCGACTGCATTTGGGTTGAGCGCGAGATAGTTCCAGAATTCTTACATGGACTGGCCTGTTGTGAGTCACCAAGATGAGTCACCTCGTCATATGAGAAGACATGAGAAAACAAACAGTTGAAAGACGGAATTCATTACTCCAACTCAACTGAAATTACACATGTCACAACACCATTTTCATTTAATCCCTGCCTTTATCATCGATGCCATGACATGCTTTGTGCACAATACTAATTTGTTTGCAGTGTAGTATAGCGTAACAACTCTCTCGGTAATGCAATTAAGCGAGCATTGCTTTCTTTTATGGCGTTTGTTAACAAATGTGAGTTCAGTGGTCTCTGAAATGAATGTAAACGCTTACTGTCTGTGACAAACACTGTCACTCCTGTCACTCTGAGTTAACTTCAGCGTTAAGGAGACCACACATTGCGGTTAGATTGAACCTGGACCCAGGCCAGTTCATATAAGGGTCTTTACCGTGAAGTGAAACGCTGCCCTTGACCCAACGCGTTACTCACTTTGACACGAGATATGTCACAATGCAGCTTCTCCCATTTAGTCCTGTAGTTACAGATTAGGCCATCAACCCAAATGCTTTGTCGGTAGGGTTTTCATTGGCTCCCGTGGCCTTCGGTTCACGCCTCCCGTACCTAAGCGTTTTCCTCCTGCGCGCCTGTGACCCTGACTGGAGGCGATTTGCTCAAGCTGGGCGTGCGCGTGAAGAACATCACACGGGGGGGGTCATTGATCATGAAAGTTAAAGAAAGCAGAAGGCTTTCCTGCCGCGCAAGAAAGCAGAAGG
>JAINUG010000084.1:2923877-2961377 GCA_029706075.1 Aldrovandia affinis | reverse complement strand
TTAATTGCATTTCCATGGGATATAATTGCAGAGGATTGCTCAGTGACAGCACCTTAACATTAAGATATTTGTGGCTGGCTTTCTTTGAGCCACCGAATTGCCAAAGGGCCAAAAGTTTCACAAATGGTAGATTTACTTATGGCTTCTGCTTACCCACATTATTGAAGAAAGGTGTGTGTGTGTGTGTGTGTATATATGTATATAGCATACACATATAGATAGATAGACACACACGCACACACACACAAACTTTTTATATGCTACAGATATATCCGGTTGGTAAATGTCTGCATATTAATAGCTATGTATATTTCAAATGTATGTTTGTGAAATGGAATATAGTTTAGGGTCAGAGTGAAAATAACACAGTCCCTTTGCCTCAGGGGTGCTTTCAGTTGGAAATTTGTAAAACGTGACCTTGGATATCGGAAGTGCATTAGCATGAAAGAAGCCAGGAGGGAATTTCCGAGTTCTTGTTTATGAATTTCAAGTTGCTGACTTATGGCAGGTCACCCCCCCGCCGCCGCCCCCGCCCCCCCCAGCTGAATTTAGCCACAGCCCTTGCAGGACTCTCAGCTAAGGCCGGGGGCGGCTTGCTCTCAGGTTATTAAAATAATACCTGTTTATATTTCCAGCGCTCGGCGAGAGTCTGTGCAGATAGGAAGTTTGTTGAGCGGCCCAGACCTCCTGGCCTTCTGTTTCCATAACCTCACAGGTGTGGCGCGCCGGTGACTAACTATTTTGGCACTTACTGTAATTGTGGTCTTTTATAATAAGTTGACCCGACGGCTTTCGCCTGGAATGCACGGGCCATTGTTTATTTATTTTCCTCGTTGTGGAGTGCACTGGTGTATTCACCGGTCGTCATAGATTCTTCATAAATTTTAGATTTTTGTATTTGTATTCAGTTATTAATTTCTTTACATTGGTAAGGACAGTCGCTTGAGTCCTTTAGTACATATCTGCTAAATGGCATATGTTAAATTCCCCACAGGGCAGTGCCTCTGCACTCTAGCCACACTTGCTTGGATGTTCAGTACATGCTGCACATGAGTTTGCCACAGTCAGAGGCAGCTTTAGTAAATAAACACACTCACTGAACCTGCAGCAGCAGAGGGAGAGGGGGTTAGTGCCTGGGATCTGATGGATCTAACAGATGGATGTCACAGGCCAGATTTATTACCCTGATTTAACCCACTAAGTTAAGTTATCATGTCCACCCTGTTCCCCCCCAAACTGAAATAAAGCCGTGAACACCGGCTCTCATTCAGCGAATTTCACTGAAGAGGGGGCGTGCGCCCCGGTTTGTGAGGGGCACGCTCGCAGCCTGTTGAGAAATGGCATTTCCAGAAGTAGCAGGTGGTGGAGTGGACCTGCAGGGAGGAACATGTGTAGGGTGTGTGGGGGTTAGGGTGTAGGGGTTAGGGTGCTGGGACGACTGTGTGCTGGGTTAGGGTGTAGGGGTTAGGGTGCAGGGGGTGACCGTGTGTGGGGGTTAGGGTATATGGGTTAGGGTGTGGGGGTTAGGGTGTAGGGGTTAGGGTGCTGGGACGACCGTGTGCTGGGTTAGGGTGTAGGGGTTAGGGTGCTGGGATGACCGTGTGCTGGGTTAGGGTGTAGGGCCCAGGCTGTCACAGGGCTTTTAGTAAAACACATGGAGAGGAGACCGCTGGGGTGCTACTGGGTTCTCAGCACGGTTCCCAGCCCCTTATTCAAGTATATAATCATAATAATAATAATCATCATCATCATCATCACCATCAACATTGTCATAATCTGAATTGTTATAAATGCAGAGAATAAGTACTTTAGCTCATCAAACTTTATACACAAATATAAAATACTGTTTTGAGACATTTATTTTAAGGTAATTATATATATATATGTCATTACATGTATGTTTATATATTTATATTTTAAATCAAATATATATATATTTGGTCAATTTGTTTGGTAGAACCCCTTATTGAAGGCAACTAGTATATCAATAAATCAGCTCATTGGCTGAAGTCATATACAGCAGTGGGCCGCTCCATGACCACAGTCACAGTGCCTGTCTAATACGCAATATAATATACACCATTTATCAGGCGCTTTTATCCAAAGCCACTTACAGTAGTGAGTGCACATTTTTCGGTATATGTGGTCCCAGCGGGAATTGAACCCACAACCTAAGCGTTGCCAACGCCATGCTCTACCTACTGAGCCACACAGAACCACTAATGTCTGGGAATCAGACCGCTGCATGACCACAGTCACAGTGCTCTGTCTGTCGCCGTGCGGTGCCATGGTAACACTTCCTTACGGCTGGATTTATGGAGCGAGGAGAAGAAGGGGGGGGGAGGGGGGTAGAGAGGGGCTTGTTTGCCTTTCCGACATGCACTGCCCTGTCAGCTGTGAAGATGGACACCTCGGTGTCTGAGTAAACACGGCCACTTGTTTCACTGAGCGGTGCTCAGTGCCCCTCCCTCCCCTCCCTAAATGGTCAGGCCGTCCTTCGCATTATCCGCCACATACTGCGGGTCCTCCGCAGCGCGTGAACCTCACACCGTCGCGATCAGCGAGGACTGCGCCAGGGTCAGAGGTCACGCAGCACCTGCCGTCCTGATGGTAGTCCTTTCTGTAAACACTGCTAATTGTGCGGGGGTTGGGGGGCAGGGCGACTTTCACCACAAATCAGGACCAATTGTCTTCCCGCACCTCGATGCTGAGGGTTGTCATCACGCGTTCTAAATCAGCCCCATCTGTGATGACCATTTTCCCCCACCACTTTTTTATTTATTATCTTTCTTACATTTAACTCGTGTTGGTGAAGTTGTAATTTTTTCCCCTTTTTTTTGTCTGGTTGTTTTGACGTGTTCTGCAACGGTGTTGAATGCGGACCGGTAGTCGTTTACCACGTTCGGTTTTGAAAATACCGTCACGCTCTTCCTAAAAGATGTAAACGTGGGTATTTAGGTGAACAATAGACGCTTAGGCTCATAATTGCACTATACACCAGGAGTTATTTTAAGAGAGCACCCGTCACGGACAGCAGAAACACAACATCCGCTTTCCCCTCTGCGTATTGGATTACTGACCGCTTGAGTTGTGTTACGGTCGACTCTCTCTCTGCGGTCTTCTCATGCCATGCCCTCACAGGGGTCTGTCGGGGGAGAGAGCGCCCCTGGAAGAGGAAAAAAAAATAAAAACGTTGACAGCTCCCTCCAGCAGCGACTGCAATGTGTGGTATGTGCTGATTGACAAGATACGGACAACGCCAGCCTCCAACTCCGTGCTATCTGCTAAGAGTCAAACACTGGCCAGGAAGAAACTCTCGTCAAAAAAACGTCACAGAACTGTTGCTAAAAAACAACAACTCTCAAATGGTCAAATGGTTTGTGGATATAGAAATCGCACAAAAAGTATCATGTGGATCGAATGTTTTTTTGTAGAACATATTCTCCACGTGTAGTATTGGCTTTTATTACGATGTTAAAATATGAAGTACATTTTTTTACAAATTTGAATGGAAACGCTCAGATTGGCAGCTGCCCTGCCTGCATAGATAACGGTGTATACTTCCTGTATCCATGGCTATTGTGACATCATTTCCTCTCTTTACCTCTGGACTTGGGCCTGTGGAATGGATCAGGCCTAGCCTCATTTTGATCCTGAAACCCCCCCCCCCCACCCACCCCCCCCGCCCAATCCACTGGAAATCTAATTTCACTTGAGCCTGTTCTCGTCTCAACTTAAATGTCACCGTGTCCCATGACCACATCCTCTAATCCGTTGACCCATGTCTGTCTACTGACACAGAGCGGCGTTGCGCACGGCGGCTCGGCGGCTCGGCGGCTCAGCCGCGGCTTAACGGATCGCTCTGGCGTTAGGGCCGCGCGCGGAGCTGAGGCTGTAGCTGGGAGCGAAGTGTGTAAGTTGCCCAGATTGACAGTAATAAAGGATTTCAGTCAGTTCCGCTACAATGACATCAGTAGAACGAGATTAGCGAGCCTATCTGAAGTCATACGAAGCACTGTGCAGATACAGTAGGCAGAAATCATTTAAGAATAATTGGAGGAAAATTATGAGTTTTCGAAAACTGTCGGTAAGCGACCTGAGTTTGCTGGTGCTGTGTACACTGGAATGTGGAGAGGCTGAGCACAGCGACGAGAAGCTCTCCCGAGCGGAGGGTCGGAGAGAAGGAAGGCGCTATCGCGACCTGGAGCGTGACACTCACCAGGCCCGCCTTATCAAACCTGGCACAAGAAGTAGTGGGGAGCGTTTTCCCCCGGCCGTATCTTCCAAACACAATTCTCTGTGAAACTGCGGCGGTGAGCGCGGGGTCAGCGGAGTCTTCCGGATAAACCGGGGCGGAAACGAAAGTGGGCGCACGTCCGTTTAATCAGCTTTCTGCGTTGTCTTGGCGTCCCCTTCTGACTTGATGTTTGTGTACGTTGCACATGTTTTGTTCCCTCGTTAGATGAAAGGCACGGTCTACTATCGCGACGAACTCAGCGATAGCATTGTTTGTCTGTCGTTGGATTGTATCGCGAATGACTCCTCCAAGAACAGATCCGCCACAGCCATCGGTGGTGTGTAATACGCTGCACGTGAAGTTCGGTCTGCTGGCGAAATTAAAAGTGAAAATAACGGACATATACAGTGGGGTCCAAAAGTCTGAGTCCACTACCAAGATCTGTCTGCTTTCATCGTTCGTCGAAAACGAACACAACATTTTTACTCAGGAGAACAATTTGACCTCTGACTACTTCACTAAGCTCTGCTGACGTAATTACAAACAGCTGCAAAAACATTTGCGAAGGAAGTGTCCTTTTTCAAGATTAAAGCACCTGCAGTAGCAACGAAAACACATAGAGGACCATATTAATTACGTTAATATCCGGTATTAATTGTTACAAGATGAAAACAACTCACACTGTGTGTTAGAAGTGCCCATGTATTAAAACATAAATGAAAAATAAGGTGTCACAACATTTTGAGGAAATGAAAGGCAATGGTGTGCAAACAAAACATTTAAAAAAAATTGTATCAGTGTTTTATGACATTCTTGAATAACAAATGCCACTTAGTTGAATTATGAAAACAAACGCGATGCCACGGAGCTAAATGTGCGATGGCTCCAGGATCTATTTGTGTGAAGAGTCTGTGAAAAACTCCAGGGACGTCAACCTGATGTTCGTCGGGAAAAAGAGCCAGCGAGCGGGAGGAAGCCGTTTGAAAAAAGAAATGGAATGACGCAATGTTACCAATGAAATTTCATCCTGGAACATACTGGGGCTTTTGTTTATTCATAATTACTCTGGTTAATCTTCCCCCTCCCCCCAAAGAGCTCTGATTTCAGCCCATAATATACCTTCAGTTTAAACAGTTTCAAACGAGCAGTCACCTGTTAAAACATTTTAGATCAAAATCGCAGTTTTAGAACGGTACAGTACAATGAGTAATTATTTCCTGTTTTAACCACATATGCAATTACTTCAGCCAATTACTTAATAGGCCAGGGGGGGAATATGTAACTAATATTAAGCGTGGCTATTATTAACATTTAAGTAAAACAGTGTGCCGTGATTTCATGTCATACAGTCCCTCAGCTTGTTTACCAGATTCTCCCTGACCACCAGTCATAGCAACACGCGAAAAACATTTTTTTGTAATTGTTTTGTCATTTTTTCTTTTTTGCAATGACAATTTTGAAGCCTTAAGCCTACCCGTGGGGATTGGACAGGGTGTGGTAGTCCACTGTACATCTGGAGGGGGGAAAAAAGAGTCATTCATTCGTTTCCACGTTTTGGTCTAAAACCAGTGCTGGTATTAAAAAGGGCTGTTCTGTCGGAGTGGAATACAGACAGCAGCACATTATAAGAGTCATTTTTTTACGCATAAAGGAGGGAAAATATTGGCACATGTCATTGTAAATCATGGCCTTTTAGGCCTGCCGTGTGCTGTGTCCCATCGAAGCACTGGTGTGCCCCATGGTTTCTGAACGGTTCCAGATCACCTCTCCAGCAGGGCGGCACACGGTTGGCTACGGCCTCGCCCAGGGAAGGAGGGTTTCAGTCAGCAGGGTGTGCATCTCTCAACGCTCAACAGCGGCCCCCTCTGGTCGGTCAGGGACCTGCAGTCTGCCCCTATCAGCTGTGCCGGAAGCCTGCAGTAGCTGAGGGCGTGGATGGATGAGTGAAAAGATGTGGGGGTGGGGGGTGGGGGGGCACAGGGGCCTGCTCAGCACCCTCTTATTGTTTTAGCTGTTTTTTTCATCATTTCATAAACACAGGCCAGACCCCGCTGAACTCAACCTCAGCCCCCCCCAACTAGAATATATTACAGCTGGTTATTAATATTGCATGAATAGAAATGTGTTCCTGATGCCTTTGAAACTCAAAGATAGATTTGACTTGAAATAAGATGAAAGGGTATGGTACTTTTTTTTTTTGTAATGTATGTGATAGGGTTTGTGTGGTGGGTGAGTTGTGTGTGAGTGTGTGTGTGTGTGTGGGGGGGGGTACTGTGGGCCTCTGTGGTCAATTCCATTTAATAGCTGCTTCAGGCCATGGGAGAGCAGGAGAGCATTCCAGAATTCTCCGTGCGACACTGAACCGGGTCCCCAGGGAACAGCGTGTGCCGCTGAGCTCAGTTCTGCTCCTATTCTGTGATTCAGCGCTATACGCTTCTCTGAATATGTATATAAATAATATATATTATTAGCTTATACTTTTATGACTCCGGGAGTGTACACATTCTTAATGCAATAATTTGTCTTAACATGTGCGATGGCTATCTGCCCAAACCCTAGCTGAAATATGCTTGAAATGCTTTTGTGGGGGTTTCCCCCCCACCCTGCCATCAACGTCTTCTGGAACTGCTCTAAAAAGTGTCTGATCAAAAGATAACGTTAACAGCATTTAATCATGTTTCCTGGATGTATAAAAATGCAATGCACGTCGATCAAAAAGAGAGGGAAAAAAACTTTCTACTAGATTTGCCGTTCAGCTTTATCTTATAAGGGACTTGTTGGGTTTCGGTTTGTGATATTGGTGGCAAGAGATCACAGGTCAGGCACTGTCTGTCAATCAGTAGGCTACTGCATTTCCCAGGTGAAAACAGGCTTAAAAGACAGCTGTTTTGTTATGTGTACCGATGGATATGACTCGTTGTTTTATTGTCACCAAAACATTATTTGAGAGAAATTAGCTGAATTTAAACTCCTTTAATCGAAATAAGTGGATGAGAAAGAGATTGGTTGCGAGGTCTTGTTACGGTTCATGATTTAAACCTTGAACCGCTTTTGGAAGCACAGCGTAGGCCCTGCAGCCGAAGCATGGCCCAGAGGCTGTGGCGACCGTTACCTACGGTGACCGTTACCTATGGCGATGGGATGACTGCCCGTGAGAGATCCTCCAGAGAGGTGCTTGACTGCCCCTAGGTGGAGGAAGAGGAAAGGAGAGCCTTGTCTGTTCTCCTTCCCTCTATCTCTCTCTCTCCTTCCCTCTCTCTGCAGCCCCCTCTCTCTCTCTCTCTCTCCTTCCCTCTCTCTGCTCCCTCTCTCTCTCTCTCTCCCTTTCTCTCTCTGTCTGTCTCTCCCTCGGACTCTCTCTCTCTCTCTCCCTCTCTGTCTCTGCATCCCTCTCTCCCCTCTCCCTTTTCCTCTCTGTCTCTGCAGCCCTGTCTCTCTCTCTCTCTCTCTCTCTCTCTCTCTCTCTCTCCTCTCTCTCTCTCTCTCTCTCTCTCTCTCTCTCTCTCTCTCTCTGCAGCCCCCCTCTCTCTCTCACTCTGTCACTGTCTCTGTCTCTCTCTTTCCCTTTCTCTCTCTCTCTGTCTGTTTCTCCCTCGGACTCTCTCTCTTTCTCTCTCTGCAGCCCTCTCTCTCTCTCTCTCTCTCTCTCTCTTCCTGTCTCCCTCACTCTCCTTCACATTCTCTCTCTCTCTCTCTGTCTCTGCAGTCCACTCTCTCTCTCCTCTCTCTCTCTCTCTCTCTCTGCAGCCCTCTCTCTCTCTCTCTCTCTTTCTCTCTCCCTCACTCTCCTTCACATTCTCTCTCTCTCTCTCTCTCTCTCTCTCTCTCTCTCTCTCTCTGACTCTCTCTGTCTCTCTGACTCACACACACACACACAGAGTGCAGCTCCTCTCAGCTCAGACAGACAGAGGCAGAGGCGGTGGCAGCGTAGGATCATGAGACGCTGTTTGTGTCAGGGGTTTAGACATGTGCACAGATGTGTGGTGGGAGCACGCCATCTCGAGCTGGCAGCATTTTTGTCCGCCAGTAAGTTAGCGACACCGTTAATGTTCCCAGGGTGACAGGAGTGAATTGTGTGTCTCTGGCGTACGAGGTGCAGCAGAATCTGAGTGGAGCAGCAGCCTTAGAGAGGCCACCTCTTACCAGGAGCCTCAGCAGCAGCCGTCTCTGTCCTCCCTAATCAACACGCCGCGATGTTTGCGGTGTCCTGCAGTATTTGCGCAGGCAGACTGACACACAGCGTGGGGGGGGTGGGGTGGGGTGGCGGTGCATTCCCTCCGCTCCACTCACAGACAGGGTAACGGAGGCCTTGGTTGAGTCAGCGTTGGCGGAGCGATTATGTGTGTTGGTTCATCTGAAGCACCTGTCCCATAGTGGCGGAGGCAGGTCTGCGCTGTGTTTGAGATATGAGCACAGATATGAGGCGTTGTGTTTGAGATATGAGCACAGATATGAGGCGTTGTGTTTGAGATATGAACGCAGATATGAGGCGTTGTGTTTGAGATATGAGCACAGATATGAGGCGTTGTGTTTGAGATATGAGCACAGATATGAGGCGTTGTGTTTGAGATATGAGCGCAGATATGAGGCGTTGTGTTTGAGATATGAACACAGATATGAGGCGTTGTGTTTGAGATATGAACGCAGATATGAGGCGTTGTGTTCGAGATATGAGCACAGATATGAGGCGTTGTGTTTGAGATATGAGGCGTTGTGTTTGAGATATGAGCGCAGATATGAGGCGCTGTGTTTGAGATATGAGCACAGATGTGAGGCGTTGTGTTTGAGATATGAACACAGATATGAGACGCTGTGTTTGAGATATGAACGCAGATATGAGGCGTTGTGTTTGAGATATGAGACGTGCGCTGCATTGAGGGGACCTTCGCCGTGGTCTCCCAGGACTTCCAGGGCATTAGTATCCATGGAAACCAATTAGGTGGCATTTAAAGGCGCAGTGGAAGGTTGTGTGGGCGCGGGGTCAGGAAGCCTTCCGCTCGTAAAACACGGCCCTGCTGCAGCCCCGCCCTGAACCACGCCTCCTGAGACAGGGAGAGAGAGAGGGAGAGGGAGAGGGAGAGGGAGAGGGAGAGGGAGAGGGAGAGAGAGAGAGAGAGAGAGAGAGAGAGAGAGAGAGAGAGAGAGAGAGAGAGAGAGGGGGAGAGAGAGAGAGAGATAGGGAGGAGAGAGACAGACATAGAGAGAGAGAATGTGAAGGAGAGTGAGAAAGACAGAGGGAGAGAAAGAGAAAGAGCGAGAGAGACCAAGAGAGAGAGAATGTGAAGGAGAGGGAGGGAGACAGGAAGAGAAAGAGAGAGAGAGAGAGAGAGAGAGAGATGGAGGCAGAAAGGAAATGCTCCTAGGAGGCCATTGCCGTCCAAGAACAGAGCAAATGTTTTTGTGTTTATGTTGTTGTTTTTGGTGGGGAGAGTGAGAGCTGTGGGAGAGGGGCAGAGGAAGGGGCGCGACGGCAGGGCTCCTCTCTGTGGGGGTCAGATGGGTTTGGTGGCGCTGGCTGTGCAGTGGGGCGGCAGGCTTGGCTCTGGACCCAGTGTGAAGACCGTGCCGCTGGAGGGGAGTGTGATTACAGCACCGCAGGGCGCGGCTCTTTCTCCCGCCTCCTCCCTTCCTCCTCTCTTTCATCCCTCTCTCTATCTCTCTGTCTCTCTCTCTCTCTCTCTCTCTCTCTCTCTCACATGAGCCTCCTCTCCCTCTCCCAATGTTGGACTCTCCTCTATCTCTCTGTCGAGAGGCATCTCTCGCCCCTCTCACTCGCCCTCTCTCTCTAAAAACACTCGCCTCTAAAACATGAGCCTCTAAAACACCCGCCCCCTAAAACACCGCCCCTAAGGGTCCCAATGTTAAAACGGATGCTAAAACACCCGACCCTAAAACACCCGACCCTAAAACACCCGCCCTAAAACACCCGCCCCTAAAACACCCGCCCCCTAAAACACCCGCCCCTAAAACACCCGCCCCCTAAAACACCCGGCCCCTAAAACACCCGCCCCCTAAAACACCCGCCCCCTAAAACACCCGCCCCCCTAAAACACCCGCCCCCTAAAACACCCGCCCCCTAAAACACCCGGCCCCTAAAACCCGCCCCTAAAACACCGCCCCCTAAAACACCCGCCCCCTAAAACACCCAGCCCCTAAAACACCCGCCACCAGGGGGGTCAGACTCTGCAGGGCGCGTCGGGGAAACATGACGGGGAAACCTGAAAGAAAAACGCAAACAACCAAAAAACGACCCCAGTGATGGGGCCTCGACAAGCCGTGAGGTCACAGCCTCCTGAACACGGTCACCGAGAAACCAAACTTTGCGCCGCGCCCTCCCCCCTAACCCCCCAGCAGTGGTCTTTCTTCTTCTTCTACATTTACATTTTAGGCATTTATCCAGAGCGACTTACAAAAAGTGCATTAATGTATGGTGAGATTAAACGTGGTTTAGTGCAAGAGATCAGTGCAGTAACACTGTGACAGACATCGTTTTCCTCATTCGTGATTCTATTTCTCCGTAAGCGCACAAAGAGAGCTCATCTCGGTGTCCGTTTGAGACCGGCGGCCAGGGGTTCGAGCGGGGGGGGGCTGCCCAGTGCGCGCCCCGGCCCACTCAGGCCCTGCTCAGAGCCACAGTCGCCATTCACACATTCTTATTGCTTAATAGGATTAGGGGCGTTACAAAGGGATTTGAACAAGATAATTAGTTTACTTCTTAGCCCTCTCAATGTACCCGAGGGTGGGGGTGGGGGTGGGGGTGGGGGGGGGGTGGGGGTGGGGGTGGGGGGGGGGGGTGGGGGGAGAGAAATCTTTCTGAGAAACAAGATGGACAAAGGAGGTCAGAAAATGTGTGGGAAATGAGGCCCTTTCAACCGGGGTCTTCATCAACACCCAATGTGTGAAAGGCTCTCAGGACACTGACAAAAAGAGGGAGAGAGAGAAAGAGAGAGGGAGGGAGAAAGAGAGAGGGAGAGAGAGAGAGGGAGGGAGAGAAAGAGAGAGAGGGAGAGAGAGAAAGCTCCTTCGCTCCGGCAGCTTGACTCTTTCACTCAGGCCACCGGGGGTGTGAAGAGAGAAAGAAGAGAGGGGGGGAGAGAGAGAAAACAGATTGTCAGGTCACCCCTCCAGCTGTGGGCGTTCAGTGTGAGTGGGGGACTCTGTGGCGTTTGGTCGAGAGTTCCCCGGAGAGCAGCGGAGAGGGGGGAGCCCCGAGACGCATTGTCCCCTTCAGCTCGCTTTGTCTCCCGCAAGTGGTCGGGGAAAAGTGAAATGACGTCTCGGGCCGAGCTCACGGAACCGCAGCGGCAGGGGAAGCGTGTTCATCCTGACACAGCGGTGTCCTTCGCGGCAACGGTATTTGGAAATATTGGAAATAGGCGAATGGAAATCGGATCGTTTTTTTAATCCAACCAATCGACTACTCAGTCAATTAATCAATCAATCACTCACTGAATCTAAATGTGTTTAAATAGGAATGTTTTAACAAAGGAATTGCCACAGAGCACTTCATGGAGAATGTTGCAAATGAATAATATACATTAAGTTATGTTATTTGTGTATGCATAAAGTTGTCTGACCGGAAAGTCCCAACGGAGAAGGAGTCGCCCGGATTAAGAACAGCACAATGTTCAGTGAGATACCAACGCAACAGCAGTAACCGTGAGATGGGTATCAACAGAACAGCGTCAGTAATAGCAATAAGATGTGTGCAAACATGTACATATGTCTATGTAAGGGATCATACAGCATTCGCGATTTACTCTTGAAGGAAAAAAAGAAAAAAACATGAGAGCATTTTGCCCTCGACCCCTTAATGGAAACCAAAGACAAACATTGAGAGCGAATCCATTTGATTTCATGTTGTTAGACCGTAGGAGCGAAGCCAAGCTGAAGTGGGAGTAAGCTGTAGCAGATGCACGGCGATCAGTCCCCGCGGGAGCGCCGGGTCCTCGCGCGTCTACAACGGACGCGCGGGAATCTCGAGCGGGTTCCGTCTGAGGCCGTGTGGAAACGTCGGCCCAAACTGTAGAGTGTTTTTCCAAAAATCACTCCAAAAATCACTCCAGTTTTGGTCAAGGGACTTGAGTGAGTTTTGAACAGTCTTCAATTGCGTGAAGAAGGGAAAAAGGAGTAGGTTAGCCTAGCTCTCCTGCGGCCCTGCGTGTTCTCCATTAGAGAGCTCCGCCTCACCTCACCTCCCTCTCCCCCGACGGACGGCTGTCAGGAGGGGCTCAGACGGGGACCTCAGCAGCTGTCGCTCGCCTGTGTGCGGGGGGGCAGGGGGCCTGTCGGTCTCGCATCTGGAGCGCGCGTTAGGTGCGTTACGCCCCCCGGGCGGTGGTTTTACACGGTTGCTCGCTTGCTTTACGCGCGTATTTACCGCCCGCCTAATTACTAACACAGCCGAAGGTTCTGCACCCGGCTGGAAGGGGAGAGTTTGCCGGGATCGACAGGCCCTTAAGGAGCCATTTTCATTTGACTGAGGGGGTTATTAGATGTAGAGCACAGTGTGACTTAGTGCTGGGGCTCTGTGCTTTATTTCACACACACACACACACACACACACACACACACACACACACACACACACACACACACACACACACAGAGATGCAGTGCAGTGTTTGTGACCATGTCACTTCTCAGGAGCTGGGAAATGATTTTGCTGGACAGTGCTGTATTGTACTGTGTGTGTGTGTGCAAGTGTGCCTGTATGCGTGCTTGTAGATGAGTGTGTGTGTGTGCGTGTATATGTCTGTGCATGTGTGAGAATGTGTGTGTGTGTGCATTTAAATGCCCGTAGATGAGTGCGTGCGCTCGTGTGTGTGTGTGTGTGTGTGTGTGTGTGTGTGTGTGTGTGTGTGTGTGTGTGTGCATGTGTGTGAAAGTGTGTATGTGTTTAAATGCCTGTAGATCTCTGTAGATGAGTGTGTGTGTGTGTGTGAGGCCTCCTCTTTCATAACGGTCAGCGGGAAACAGGCCAGAGTTTCCCCCAAACGCCCCATGAGCCACCCGTCTGATCAAAGGGGGGCAAAATTGGGGGGGAAGTTTCGCCGTCCTCACACGGGCCAGGGGGGCAGTGACCGTGCCTCTGCAGGTCCAGGCAGGAGCACGCAGTGGGGGGGGTCGTCTCCTAATTAACCCCCCATCGTTTCCTCGCACAAAACAGCCTCCTCATTTAAGCCGAGGGGCGGGACTGTGCAGAGGTCAAACTGCAGCCAGCGCCAAAAAACTGGGCCCAATTTAACCGCGACAAAAAGGAGATCTGAGAAAGTTCCAGCGCCCGGGCGAACAAAACCTTACCTTCACAGGGTGTACCGGAGGCTTTCGGGTTTTATATCAAAGCTTGTGTACGACTTACCGCTAAACAGCCATTTATAAAACACTGTTTCATCATTACCTGCGCGATTCTGGTCCACCGCTGTGTTTTGCCGTGTTAATGTGGAAGTGTGTGCTTGGCAGTGCAGCTGATCTCTGTGTAAGCACAAAAGAGTACTACTTGTGGGATTGTTTGAAATGTCGTGGCCTAATTACATTCCGACATGACCTACGTGCCCAGGGAAACCCTCCAGACTCCAGAATGTTCTTAAAGCATTTTTTAAACCTATTCTAATCACTCAAAGACTAATCCTAACTCATTTCCAAACGAGGGACTCTGTATTAGCCGAAAAGGTTAGCCTCGCAGAATACCATCGTGCTAATGTGCCATTCGGAAGATTGAGTTTACGTTAAAGGATAAATACATGTCCAGCAGTTCAACAGAGACAGCGCGTGAAAAGACTGGACAGAGGTGATTGGTCCTTGTGAGACACCGTACAGTTAGTCATCCCTGCATTTCCTCACAAGGCTCTTCCTGTTTACCGGAAAGCTAATGAGGGATTTCTTAGAAGACAACGTGTGCGTGTTTGTTTGTATTTCTGCCTCAGCAGGGCCCCTATTCTCTCTGTGCACCCAACCAAGGCCTCTCTTCCATCCAACTGCGGTGTGCTATGTGCTAAGCGTTAAGGCGTTCTGTTTAAATAGCAAATTTAAGCATTAGTCTTAACATTTTTCAACATCTTTTTCATTGCGAGTTGCACATGACGATTAGAGATGGGCGAATGAGGAATCATGATCAAATATTGCACGATCAATGACTGAAAATATGTATATTTATGTTAGAGAATTCAGAAGGTCACACTGTGGTTTTTTTGGTTGTATATTCACCTTGAGGTATACTCATTTATTCATTGATGAAAAAAGGCTAGAATGTGATATCGCCTCGCGCCAGCAGGGGGCCCCCCTCCTTCGGAGGCCCCAATCAATTGATTGGTTTGAGTGTTGGGAAAACACACCCCTGGATACTGCGTCCTGCAGCTTTCTGCGCTGTGGATGCCTGCTTTATCCTCTGACATAGTGGAATCTAAAAATAGCATTTATGTAGTGCCTGTTGCTGGACACTGCCACCTAAACACCTGTGATTCAGGGCCCCTGAACCGCTCCGTCGTTTTCCCTCTCTATCCGTTTAATTCCTGCCGTAATAAACGCTGAATGACGTCCTCTCTTTCTCTGCTCGAGTGCCGTCATTCACCCCCTCTTATCTCTCTCTCGTTTTTTTCCCTCCGAGTCTCTGACAGCCACTCCATTTTGTGTACTATTTGTTTTCTCTGCAGCTACAGCCGGCTGGTTCAAACCCCCCCTCGGTGTGCGTGTGTCTGTGTGTGTCTGTGTGTGTGTCTGTGTGTGTCTTTGTGCATGTGTGTATGTGTCTGCATGCGTGCGCATGTGTGTTTTTGTCCGTGTCCGTGTGTGTGTGTGTGTGTGTGTATGTATGCATACATGTATGTATGTTTGCTTATGTGTGTGTATGTGTGTGTGTGTCTGTCTGTCTGTCTGTCTGTCTGTGTGTGTGTGTATGTGTGTGTGTGTGTGTGTGTGTGTGTGTGTGTGTGTATGCTCTCGCGGACACAGACGAAGAGCAGATCGGGTCACGTCATATTCGGTTGCGTGCTCCAAATCCTTCCTCCCTCCACGGTAGCGTGTTCATCCAGGCCGTAAATGACACCTCGCTCCTGCCTGCCTTCCGACGACGCCAGCGCACCGGGCACAGAGCCGGGGGCACTAAGACCCGCGCGTTAGTCACCATCCACACCGAGCCCCCGTCGCCCACACCCCCGCGCGCTAAACAAGCAGCACACCGCCCTCTCTCTGTGACGCCCAACGATGACCTACACCAGACTACTCTCTTTCATGTCTCACTAGGTCTAGCCCAGCTGAGCCCACGGGGTACGCCCCCCCCCGCCCCCCCTCCCTTGGGGGGGAGGACGGTTCCCCAAACAATCGTCACCTGCTATTTTAAAACAGCATTCTAACTCAGGGACACAACCGGGGCAGCTACTCCACTTCACTTTGAAGGGACAGCAAAGGTTCTCGGTCGTGGCCAACGAAACGCTTTCCTTGAGGTTAATTTCCTGATATTTATGAAATTGTTAATGGAAATAGCTCAATCTCCTGCTCCTGTGCACATGAGTGTAATGGTAGAATGGTCGAGCGCTGTTGGTTATTCAGGGGAAGACCCCTTCGGTGCCATGCAGAGGAGCTAGCTGCAGACCCCTTGCGTCTGTTTGCGTTATCGAGCAAGGCTTAAGGATTCAATATGTCCTTAACGTTGACTTTCAGATATGTGCAAGCGATCCTTTTTGTCCTTCACGAACGCAGTGTGGCAACTTAATCGCAGCAGTGTTCTGCGGAGCTCGCCAAGCTGTGGTTGTGTGCAAAGAAAACGAACACTTGCATTTAAGTGTAAGTTAAAGTCAAGGCCAATTTTTTGATTGGATCGTAGTGTGCTTTTTCCCTCCGAAGGAAGCCGAATCTGTGGCTTTTCTGGAGTGCAAGGCTAAGCCTGCGTCTGCTAGCATCTCTCAGAGTCACAGCTCACCAGTGCCTTCATGCTAATCTGCTACTAGCGCTCTTACCCCGCATTCTAACAGGGGCTGATACTAGGCTAATAAATCTAGCGTGGCGTTCCCACGCTTGAATGGCTTCCTCAAAAATGCTTCCGACGTGCTTACAAAATTTTTGCATGGTAAACGAATAGTTCATCATAGATTTTGAGAATCTTTATTATAAATATTAGTTGGCTAGCAGTATTGTTTCCTTCAATCATGAACCGCAAACTCAAACTCAGAAGGCTTTTTACAATTGCGGCCATTTACTTGCGCTTGGAAACGCTCGCAATTTGTCTCCGGTACGTTTTTCCAAACATACCCATGCGATAAAAAAATTGCCTTTTAACCAACACAAACATTAAATAAGATGTATGTAGGCCATATAAGTTTAGTTAGCTATAAATATTTATGCTTTTAGGATTAAATAACGTATGGCGGTACTGCAGACCGCTGTTATCAGTTTCTCCTCATTCATGTTGAAGTGTCGGAACTAGGAACCAAATTTTCGGTGTTGTGTTGGTTCTCGTGGAAGGTAAAAACAGCAACACATGAATTTGATTGGCTCTTACCGGCGATATCACCCGAAAGTTCAGAATTTTCAACTTTTCTGTGTCGCCGCCACGCCACAAATCGGCCAATCGGCCAATCACCGGAAGTCGCCCACTCTCATAGACAATCAATGCATTTCGGGCAACTCGTTGCCGAATCGCCCCCTGTTAGAATCAGGGGTCAGAGTCACAGCTGACCCCCCTCCCCAGAGAACAAACGTTTTCCCCTCATATCCATCAAGAGTTAACGCCCCCCAGGGGTGAGATGGAGCCCCAGCGGGCCGCTGGTATCTCGGGTCCGTGTGGGAGCCTCGCGTCCCGACGCCCGATGAAGATCTACGGCCCGCAGCGGCAACAGAACGGGCCTGATTAATACACATCAGCTCTGCGCAGGCTGCACTCCTCAAATCAATTGTTGGCCCATTTTGGCAGATGGTAGTTATTTCTCCTCCGGAATAATACGCTGTAATGTGAAGTGCACATTATAAACGGCCCGACGGAAAGCGAGGTACCGCCAGGTTGTTTTGTACGGAACGGTATTGTAGATCACTGACACCTGAAATGATTGCATAAGCAATCTTTTGACTTTGATGATTGATAATATGTATTAAGTACTTTGGAATAGGTCAAAAAGAGGTGTGTGTGTGTGTGTACATTGAGTGAATGTGTGTGTGTGTGTGTGTGTTTGTGCGTGTACGTATTTGTGCATGTGTGAGTGTGTGTGTGCATGCCTATTTGTATATGTGCTTGTGCTTGGGTACGTGTGCGTGTGCGTGTGTGTATGTGTACACATACGTGTGTGTGTGTGAATATGTTTGTGTGTATGCATGCCTACATGTATATACGTATATGTGCGTGCGTGCGAATGTGTGTGTATGCATGCCAACATGTATGTACGTATTTGTGCATGTGTGAGTGTGTGTGTGCATGCCTACTTGTATATGTGCTTGTGTGCGTGTGCATGTGTGTATGTGTACGCATGTGTGTGTGTGTGTGTGTGTGTATGCATGCCTACATGTATGTACGTATATGCGTATGTGTGTATGTGTGGAGCACACAGGCAGTGGTTTCTGTGTTCTCTGCTCTTGGCCCTGGGGGGGGGGGGCCTCTTGGCCTCAGTACCCAGAGGCCTGACAGATCTGCTGCGTGGCCTCCTCGGCCGTCTTCACGAGCCCCCGAGTCTCACGCCAGCTCACGTGCGCGCATCCTCTCACTCTCGGATTAGCTCGGAGGAGTTTATTCCACAACGCCTTCCTTCCGTTCTGAAGTCCTCAGCCGGACGTGACGAACGTCCTCATTTTTACCACGTCGGTTTTCAAATTAGGAAGCGGTGACTCAATTCGAGAGAGACGCGAGGCGAGGCGGTCTTTACAACCTCGGACCGCACGGAAAGTTACAGTAATGAGAACGGTTCTCCGCCCGGTCGCGCTACCGTCAGAGCTGGCCGGATGATTGCATTTCGCTCGCGGAAGCGAACGCAATAAAAGCGATCCGTAATACCGTCGGAAAGTGAAATATCGATGTTTAAATACAGGTTCTGCGAGGTTTCATTTGGGCTCGTGGAGTGGCGAAGGTAACATTTCAACGGAGTCGCGTGCAACGGTACATCAATAATGTATCAGTCTGATTATATTAGCTGTGGGGAATTCAGTCTTTCTTCATCTGAAATGAATCATAACGAGTCATTGCTCAGTCCTTCAGAGGGAACCTTGCGTATTATTCAAAAAACATTATCAATACATTCTCCTGACAATTGTCCTTTAACATGTGTGTCCAATTTGAGCTGGACGTGCATTTGGCATTTTCTTGTTAAAGTGTTTAATGGCAAACCTCAGAGGTAGTGTGTGTTAAGCACACGTGTGTATCTTCATAAAGTAAATCTATGAATAATTGCCACGTAAAACAAAATCTTGGATTTTGTCTGTTACATTTTTGGCACAATCAATCACAATCTATCACTGACCTGTGCAAAAATTAGTTCAATAATAAACATTACTTCTATCTGTATTTTTTTGTGTTTATTGATTAATATGAGAATAACAGGCCATAAAAATATTCAGGTGAATTTATTTTTGAAGCAGTTAGCAAGTGGCTCCTTGCTTGGCTGGCTCTGTCACTTGCTGCACGGTGTCCAAATGAAGCAGTGAAAAATAGCTCTTTAACGTTTGTCATTCATTACAAAAAAATTAATTAATTAAATTAAAATTCCAGGTATTTTAATAATGAGACCAGGAAGTGATGAAATAACACGAAACAGGAAGTGGTGTGTGATGAAACAACATGAAACAGGAAGTGGTGTGTGATGAAACAACATGAAACAGGAAGTGGTGTGTGATGAAATGGCATGAAACATGGAAGGGAGGCAGATTCCCTTCAAAATAGTAATGGAAAAGTAAAATCAAGGGGGAAAGTGAATACATGCAGACGGCTTGCCACATTTCTGTAAAAATGGCCAATTAAAACACAAGAAGAGGGAAGAATCGTGCATAAACACTGACATTTCACAGTTAAGTTGATAGACCCTAAAATGTGCTGGATTGACAAAAAAAATAAACCAGCCTCACTTGACTCTTCAGTCTGCCCTTGCTGTGGAACGAGGCAGAAGCTCCTCTGTGTCATGAAAGGACACAGGATTTTAATTGGGGAGGGAGGTGGGGGGGGATGAAGGCCCCAGCTTTGTGGAGTCTTATTGGACCCTTGAGAGGGGATTGGTCCTATCAGGAGCAACGCGGCTATCTCCCCCGACATCGGCAGTGTCCTCCCGGCCCGTCTCTGCGCCACACCCCCCCACACCCCCCCGGGCCACGCCCCCGATCACTCGCGGATGCGGCGGATCACACGCACTTCCTGTCAATCCCGCCTGCAGTGGGTCTTTACTGTGGTCCTTTGTTTTCAACGCTAATTCCTCTATTAAAAACGTTAAAAAAACACTGCGAGTCTCAGAAGTGTCCTTCGGAAGCCCTGAGTATTTCTTAATCAAATCAAAGACCATTAAATTAAAAAATTTTGCACAGAGGAGTTCACATCAAGGGTGTAACCATATATTGAATATTGGGGGACATAATGAAAGGGAATGTTTTATATCTACACATTGGGGGGGACAGATATGAACCATTCGTTATGCCTATGGTTCACGTGCTAGTTTGCACTCCAGGTTTTGGAGGCCGAACAAAGGGTTTTTGTTGGTATAATGCAGAACTTGTTTAGTAGTGTTTGTCCTTTGTGTTTGGACATAGTGATCTCTGGCATTGATTGTTGTGAAAACTATTGTAATGATATAGCTGGCTAATACCAGAGAACATAGCAGGCAACTTGCTAAACTTCAAAAATGTGCACTTCAAAAATCCACTTGTGCACTATGATAGTGCAGATTTGCAGACCAAAATTGCGGGGAGAAAGCGCTGCATTATAATTGAATTATTCTTGTCCTTTGCTTAGGATTAAAAGTTGTGGAGCATTGCGGCTTCCATTTAACATTCTCTCGAATGGGTCTGTCTGACAGGAAATACCCTGCCTCAATCTCCTTAATGTCCCCAGAGTTGGCTGCGTGACAATATGGATATTAAATCGGTTATGGACAAAGGAATGTTTTTTTTGTTATTGTTTTTTGTTTTTTTCATGAAGCCCTGGCCACAACCGCAGTCTAATCGCAATGTCCTCTGAGCTTAATTTTGAAAAACTCATTTAAGTGTCACATTTTCATTGTTGTTTTATGTGTGCCAGTTTTATGTTGATTTCAATGATGGACTGCCAGACTCATAATATTGTGTACGAGAACAAAAAAAATTAACTACACTAAATTATAAAAAAAGCCTCAAACTAATTACTTTCAGGAAAAAGAACAGGGTCCAAGTTTAGAAGCCCTGTGACATGAACACACGTTTGTATCTGTGCAAATGTGGTCAACTGGCTAGTAGAGAATATTTTGTGGACGAGCCCAACAGGATATCCTAGCTGTGATGGTGGTTAGAAGACACAGAGCCGTCTATAAAATGCTTATTCAGTCACATTGTGTGATCAGCAGGACACGAGGCTTGGCAATCCACGGTGGATGATGGTGTGAGCCAGCTTGATTCTCACTTAAAACCTGCTTCGATCAGCGAGTGGGAAAGCTCCGTGACCTCATGTCAATCCTGGCGAATGACACGTTTCCGTTTTTCTGTCTCCCTTAAAAGAGTACAGTTAAACTAACGTATTTAGGTGATGGATGTCTACATCTCATTTATTCGGGCAGCGAGATGATTGAAAATGGATTTTCACTGGCTGTCCACGCCCACGGTGCGAAATGGCGGCGGAGGATAACACGTTAATTGAGAAATATTTATTGCGCTTGGACGTGATTCTATCGCTTGAACTGTACCACTAATATAGTGCATGTATATTGATGCGCAAAATTACTTATTTCAGTATAGATTACCAAGCAGAACCATAGATAAGAAAGCTTGGCTCAAAATGACATTTTCAACCACTACGTTTAATGGTCAGAATACATATTTCATGAGCATAAAACATGCATATTTTATTATGAGTGTTTAACGTCACTATAGCCCGGATCCTTGCCACAAATTATGTTTTAACTGATACCACTCAGCATATTGCACGTCTTTGTTAAATGTACTTAATTGTCATTAGGGCAGTTTGATACGATTAAAATTAAAATAACCTTTAATTGTGTATTCTTTTCACAAAAGGCAGCCGTTGTATTAACTAACCCGCCGTCGTGTTGTTTACACATTACAGTGTATGTTTGATGTCAAAGATTGTGTGTTACAGAAACACAGGGCTCATTCGATGACACTCGGCTAGGGCTCAAAGTGACGGTTATATTAGCCCTCTCGCATCCTTGCAGCAGCAGAGCGCTGATAGGCGCGCGGTCTGGAATGAAACGATCTGGCCGTTTGAGTTCCTCGCGCGCTGCTGGCCTCCGCATCGCGCGCGCGGCCCCAATTTCAGGTCAGGACGTTAACGGTTTCCACATGTCTTACGCTGTCTCGTAAGATCGCGGAGATTCCCCCCGTGTGATCGTCCGTTCGGGTTACATGGTTCCTAGTCACGGAACTATGTTTGTTTTAGATACCGGCTCCGGTTAGCCTTGTGAGAGGGGATGTCACACGGTTTGACTGCGAGCTTCCCAATCAGTGATTGCGCGGTTGGCTCTTGCGCCGACTTTAAAATAGATTCTGGTATTCGTACGAGTTGAGGTCTGGCTACGAACGGAATATACTTGGAAAGAGCAAGAGACTGAGGTGAAAATTACCCACAGAATTTATCATTAGGATTCGTGATGTGTAGTGTGACAGTCATGACGTCGAGGGTTTTATGACATCGGTCTGCTCCGGTGAAACGCACTTTACTGAATTGTGCGCGTAGGATATGGACGACGGGTCACGGGAACACGAAGAGTCGAGTGTCAATTCGTATATATTCAATGCGCCCCGTTAGCTCATAATAACTATTATCCGCGATTCTCATATTTGACGCGTGAACTGTCAAGTTAAATGCCTCGGTGGAGTAACGTGCTTGTCATTTTTCTCTGCAAGTTGCTGCCACTGTTAACCTCTTTTTGGGCAAAAAAGTTTTGACAGTCGTCATTAAAATGCCTATTCATTCAAGCTTAAAAGAGCAGAGTATCAGGGCCCCGAGGACATGATATTTGAGCCGCGAGAAAAGCGATTCGCGGAGGAAACAAGTTCATGCAGTGCACTGCCTGGCCCTTCCGCAATGGTATGCCTGCTAGTCTTTATTGCGATCATTGCGAGTCAAATTACATCCATAAATCACCTTCATTACAATAGGAAAAGACATCACACTGTGTGTCAAGTGACATTGTTACTCGCGTTTATTTATTTATTTTGCGCGTTTCATTATTCTGTCTTGCTATGAATAGCAGTTAATTTGTACGATGCGTATAGGCCCAACACTTGCATTTATTTTGGAAGTCAAAGTTAAAGGACAAATGCTGATTGAATCCTGGCCAAGGCGAATGCGAAATTTAAAAAAATACATCTGGCATTTTGAACATCGAACGTGAAGTTTCATCTCGCAGGCAGCGCTGTGTAGCCTATCTCAGTTTAGAGGAGGCTATGAAGTGATACAGCCCATTTAAAATGTCCGTCTATTTTTTTGTTTCTGTTAAGTAATCCAGAGCCCCAGGTTTAAACAGGAAGGTCAGAAAAAATGTTTCCCCCCCAAAAGTCGATTTGGACTGAAGGCCGCGAGGCATCGATCCCCTGCAAACTCACCCGCGAACGCCAGAGCGAATTAATATTTATTTTTTGCTCCGGAAGATTCAATTCAATTCATGAATAGGCACACTATACCGCGCTTCGGTACGTCACGGCCAAGAAGCTCTCAACCCCGGGACATGAGAATGTATTATTGAAGAAGACAAGGTTACGACGGCTCTGCCTCACAGGAAGTCGGAACAAGAAACTCTACATTGAGAATCGCTTAGGCCAGCTGTTTAAAAAGAAGGAAGGGGAAAAAAATGGTAAAATCCACCGCTTCATCTCTCTCTCTCTCTCTCTCTCTCTCTCGCACGCGCTTTTCAGCATGGCAGCACCTCAGAGATGGGGTGGATTGCATCACGGTTAAATTACAGGTTTCGAGATAAAATAATGGGAAAAAACCCTTTGGAGGCTGTTATTACCTGACATTGACACAGCTCCTTAGAGACGGCGTAAATAAACAGCGGTGCAAATATTAAATCTGCTCCGCGTCTCTCCTCCACTGGAGGAAAAACAGAAGGGCGTTTTGAATTGAATACTTTGGGCTCCGTTGTGTTCATTGGCAGAAGCCGCGGTTCTGGATTAACTTCCCTGTTGATTTAATTGTTCACTTTGGCCATGCTCTCAGTTCCCTTATAAAGACCCCCTTAATCAGTTATGGTCATTACAGCTTAATGCCACAAAATTGCGAGCTATGTAACTCGTAGACCCTACTCAGCGGCCTCGCCGTGCGCATTCTAATGAGGTTTGTTGATGTTGCAGTCATGCTAAAACAGTCGCCGCTACAGCGCCTGTCGAGTATGATAACTCCGGTCCCTATTTTTTGTCTCAGTCGATTTGTTTTTCCATTTTTCATCCTTCTGCCTTTGTTCATAGATTTCTCTTTGGGTTTTTTTTTCTTCCACGGAGAGCGTAGCCCACAACACTGTCGGCCAGCTAATACGAGCGGGGCCCATTTTTCTTAGGAATTCCAACAACGAGCGCTGAGCACCAGGAATTAGCTGATTACTATTTGCTGGCTGAAAGAGCCTGATTGATTGGCCAATCGAATCGCGAGCGCAGGCTGGGGCTGACAGCGGCTGAAGGAGCCCCACATCTGCGCGTGAGATCAGCGTGTTGCCACGGCAGCGGATCCGTCTGTCGGGGGGGCCGTTCAGCGGGCGTCTTTCGGTGTCAGCTGGACTGGGGCCAGGCCCTCGCGACCAAGGCTCGTCTCTCTCTTAATTATTCTTGCGTTGTTAAGGGGGCCGCTGAAATGCCAGGGAAAAGCTTGCGATCGGACGAACCATCACACACTTGGCGAATCAGCCTCGTGCAGACCGGAGCAGACGGCTTCAGTTCGACGGGTTGAAAACCGTAAGCGGGTGTAGGCTACCCGTGACTCTACGCGAGGGTGTTTTTGCGGATTCATTGGTCGGGGCTGACGCACCGCAAGTTTCCAACTCCGGTAGTAGCAGCAGCGTGTAGCTATCACCGCCCCGGGAAGCGGGCACGATTATAACAGAGCTGCTCCTATTACCCAGCTTGCTGTTTTCCTGCTGGCCTGTGCTGAGGTTTTTAAATACAGAACATAAATCCAGGCCAAGGAAATTTACCTACTGCTGCCACCGAGCTCGCGCGGGCTATTTTTTCCCCACTCTCTTGATTGCCGCGGTACATCTGCGCAGATGGAACAAATAAATCTCGAATGGCCTCATCCTCTTCGCTTCTGTCCAACATGTGTTTTTGCCTCGGCGCCTCGTGTCGGTTGCAAACGTCTTGTCGCAAACGTCCGTTCGAATGCTTGTCTCGCCGCTTTGTTGTCCTCGTGTTTCTAGGCGATTGAGCCAATGCGCAATTGCAGCCTGCACGCACCGAGCTTCCACTAATAAACTCGGCAGGCGAAACTCGCAGCGCAGTTGTAATGGCTGTGATTAGGGCTAAAATTATAGCGCGTGTTCTAAGCCTGCCTGCCCCACTTCCGAAGAGATACTTTTTTTTTTCTCTCTGCAGGACGAGCATTTTATACAATTCCCTTTTATCCAGAACTCAATTAGATGCTTAGCTTAAATTATAATTGTAAGGTAACCTAATGATCCACTTTTTTCCAGAAAACATCAGAACGCATCGAACCAAAACACGAAATGGTTCGATTTTTGATGCAAAACAAAAGTTTTACTCCGTTAGTAAAGTATTTATTTTATGTTTTTATCCACCTTTGAAAACTCTACGGAGAAAAATATACAGGTGTCATAAAAAGAAACTGCACTATATCCATAAATCAAGTAGGCTAATCAGGAACGCTGTAACAAGACACATGCATGAAATGTATCAGAGAATTACATTTACATTTTAATAAGCTATGCTTTGCATCTACGTGTATATTATTAACACAGAATAGCATATTTAACCATGTTGCCATTGTATGTTATATATATTTTTACGCATAAACCTGGCAGTGTTTAATTTGTAAATACAAATTGTCTGTTTGGTTAAAAAGTGAAATGATACCAAACAAAAACAAACCTTGGATGTGCCAGTGAATTAGCCACCGTCACTCATATCACTTTCAATCGGGCTCTTTCCAAGCCGCCCACAGAAGGCTGGCTCTCCCCTCCTTTAAATCACCTCGCCACAACAAGTGACAGATTGTATTTCATCTCGGAGGTGTGCGAGATTTATCGCCGGGGCCAATGCAGTCATATTCTATTTTCCAGATTACTTAAAGTGCCTGGAAAATTAAATCATGGCAAACAGGTCCTCTCTCTCTCTCCCCGCGCGCATTTATCACGGAGCGGTGGGAGAGGCTGGGGCACGCGCAGGCTTCTGTCGCGACGGGGTTCGGGGCGGGAAAGAGCGGCTTTCCTCCCGCGCTAAAAAGGAATACAATCCCGTTTGCACAATTACAAAGGCGTAGAGCGGCTATGCCGGTGCGATGTGAGTGGCCCCCTTTTTTTTTAACGCGATACGTTTAGATGGGATTTGCGCTCGGTTAATTGTGTCCTTTGTGAGAAGGAAGGCATTTCCGTACTAATTAGTTTTTTTTCTCCCTTTTCCCTCTTTCTTCTTTCGTTTCAGAGACCTGAGTGAAAACCAGATCCAAGGCATACCACGGAAGGCCTTCAGAGGAGCAGTGGACATCAAAAACCTGTAAGTACCCACGCGAGCGCGCGGTAAATTTCAATTAACGGTCGTCTTAATTACTTATGTTAATGAGTTGTCTGTAGTTGTCGAGTTGATGTGAAGCTGGAGTTTTTGCGTGGGAAAATCGCGATCGAGACACACGCAGTGGGCTGAGAAGTAAAGGTGGCATTTGAAGAGGTGTTCTGTTGGGCTCCACCGGGCAAAGGGCGTTCTGAAATGTGTTTGTCCGTTCAGAGGAGGAAAAACTCTGCCTTGCATATTTGCCTCAAATGTTTTCTTTTCCTCTCAAAATAACAACATACCCTTGTAGGGTTGAACAAGATCAGTAGTCCTTTATTTGCATTGGGAACGCAAATCAAAACCATCATCTGTGAATGTGATCTAGCATTGTAAAATAGAAAAATGATTTATAATATATATATATATATGTGTGTGTGTGTGTGTGTGTATATATATATATATATACACATATATAGGTAACTGCCAAAATAAAGGAAATGCATGAGTAAATGAAGGGTTCTTGCAGCTCTGTTATGGTGTGGGGTGCATTTTCCTGGCATGATTTAGGTCCACTCAACCCCTTAGAGGGCAAGGTAGACAGCAATAAATACAAAGCCATTCTGACCAACCACCTGTCATCATCCTGTGGTGAAGCATTTCTATCCTGATGGGAGTGGTCTCTTCCAGGATGGCAATTCCCCCATCCGCAGGGCACAAGTGGTTTGATGAGCATGAAAACGATGTGAACCATACGCCATGGCCGTCTCAGTCACCAGATCTTAATGCTTATGAACACTTATGGGAGATTCTAGAGTGGTGCCCGAGACAGCGTTTTCCACCATAAACGAAACACCAAAAGATGGAATTTTTCATGGAGGAATGGTGTTTCATTCCTCCAACAGAGTCCCAGACACATATAGAATCTATGCCAAGGTGCACTGAAGCTGTTCTGGTGACTCGGGGCCCAACGTCCTATTAAGACACAATGCTGGTGTTTCCTTTATTTTGGCAGTTACCTGTATATATTCACCAGCCTAAAGTTTGTATCAATCACTGATCAAAATATTAGTTTTTGTTCAATGACAGGGTTCCTACAATCCTTGAAAATATATTTATCCTGTAAAGTCAGGGGTTAAGTCATGGAAAATGGTCAAACATGTCCAGAAATGGTCATAATCTATATATATATATATATAAACATGAATTACTTGTTTGTTTTACACAATATTTCCATCCTCGCTAAGTTGACGGCATTTTGCTTGATTTGTCTTTGGCTTACCTCTTGACTTGTGCAGTATTCCCGCAACCAAACGTCATTGTAAACTGGCATTTGCTGCCAAGGGCACACGCAAATGTTTGTCCGTAGAGACAAAGGTGTTTGAAAGCAATGTTTGAAAGCAGTGTTTCTCAAAAAAGTACCTCCTCCTGTCTTCAGCCTTCAAAAGTAACCAATCTCTATGGGAATTGGGCTATTGCAGCGATGCCGATCTCATAAAATAAAAAAGTGTTTTGAGACGTGATGTAAAATATAAAGCTGATTATGGAGCGGGAGCCCTGTTTTGGGTCGGGAGACTGTCAAAGGGGGGAGGACAGCTGTGTTGTGGCAGCGGCTCGTTCTTCGGGTCTGTTTCATTAGAGCTCGCGCTGCACGACGCTGTCTCTGAGCCCGGGAGACAACCAATTTCCTGTCCCAGACGCGTGACGCATCAGCCCCCCACCCCACCCCCTCGGTTCGCAGTGCACCACGGCGTGCTGTCGAGATTGGAAAGGGGATTAAACAGGAGAGGAGAAGAGAGAGAGAGGAGAAGAGCCTTTGCGTTTGAGAACGTGCTCTCCTCCAAGACTGTCCTGATCCACGAAAAAACCCGCCGCGATCGGGAAGTGGTGGAGAGTGAAGAGTTAAAGAGAGCAAGGCCGCTCACCTTCGCGGGGCTGTTAAGGGCACTGCTGCTTTTGTGTGCTTCGCTACCTGCGTAATACGACTACTTTGAGGAGGCTTCAGAATATATACACATTGTGCCGTGAGGGTTAGGGGGTTCCCGCTGTTGCGCGCACAATTCAAGACACAATCACGCTTAAAAATGGGAGAAATTGTGCCGACACACCTGTCTTCCGCATGAACTCAACGGTTGATTCAGATGTCCACCAGCAGAATAATTGATTTAATCCGCGGAGTTTGGCATCTCCAAAAGGACGTGTGTGTTGTAGCGTGTATCATACAGTAAGGCAGAAAATAATGAGACGGACCACGTGGCGCATGTCAAGTGGCGTAACCGTGTCACCCGTCTTCACGAACGGCCGCTCGCATCGCGATTCCAGACACGTGGCAGCTTTACGTCTTCATTCTGGAAGACGATAAAAATGTACAATGCTATCTACAGCGGCTGACTATCTGGATTAGTGTCTTTTTGCTCAATTTGCCTTTATGTACCTTATCCCCGCGCTAAGCCTGATGTATCTTTAAAGCGGCGAAATAAAATGCTAAATAAATCCCTCCCGCGCTAAGCCGCCACCACCACCCTTTTTTGTTCCAGAATACAGCAACAATAAAAATATACGGCGAGAATGCATCTGAAGTTCCAGTGTATATTGGCTGTAAGATTCTCCGGATGAAAGGATTTTATAGCTGTCGCCGGAGAAGAAAAAACTTTACCTGTCTTCGCAGACTAAAGAATAACTTTTATAAAGCAGCACGCTGTCGAGGCTTCACTTTTAATTGCCAGCGCGTGCAGCAGCGACGGTTAGTTGCAGTAGGCTACACCCAAGGTGGGCGGAAGGGTGAAGAGATTCCAGCGTTTTGCCCTCAAGGTTTATAAATAAACATGTGTGCTTTATACTCCTTTTACGTTTCGACAGTTCTGTCCCCGTGTGCGGTAGGCTAATATTGGTTTTTTGGAGATATTTTGTCTGTCAGCTTCGGAGCTTCCCGACGGCATCGGAGCCGTACACTTAGCGCGAGTCAATTGATTCGCTTGGCTAATTTGATAACACACCCGCTGCCCAAAGCTCTCATTAATTGCAGTAAAAGCCTTTGTCAGAGAGCTACGTCCTAATTATAATATACAGTAGCGCGGGGACTGCGGCGCGGGGTAATCAATGTTATTCTGATCCTCTTTCTGAGCAATTCCCCGGCCCTGTGATTTGTGTCAGTTTAGCTCAGCCGATTTCGCGGGGGGGGGAGAGATATACCCCAGGCAGCGGCGTGAATGAATTTCTACTTTCTACAGCGCGTCTCAATTGGGATATATATCCGCGAGGCTTTAGCCGGAGCGGTAGGAAAGCGTATCTGGTGGAGAAAGGAGAGGGAGAGCGAGAGAGAGAGAGAAATGAATAGGGATGGCCCGGCGTGCCTTGTAATCCCCTTCAATGCTTCCTCCTCACAAAACACCTGAGATTACAGAAGGGCTCTCTCTCTCTCTCTGTCTCTCTCTCTCTCTCTCTCTCTCTCTCTCTTCTCTCTCTCTCTCTCTCTCTCTCTCCCTCTCCCTCTCCCTCTCCCTCTCTCTCCCTCTCTCTCTTTCTCTCTCTCTCTCCCTCCCTCTCTCTCTCTCTGTCTCTCTCTCTCTCTCTCTCTTTCTCTCTCTCTCTCTCTCTCTCTCCCTCTCCCTCTCCCTCTCCCTCTCTCTCCCTCTCTCTCTTTCTCTCTCTCTCTCCCTCCCTCTCTCTCTCTCTGTCTCTCTCTCTCTCTCTCTCTTTCTCTCTCTCTCTCTCTCTCTCTCCCTCTCCCTCTCCCTCTCCCTCTCTCTCCCTCTCTCTCTTTCTCTCTCTCTCTCCCTCCCTCTCTCTCTCTCTGTCTCTCTCTCTCTCTCTCTCTCTCTCTCCTCTCTCTCTCTCTCTCTCTCTCTCTCCCTCTCTCTCTCCCTCTCTCTCTCTCTCTCTCTCTCTCCCTCTCTCTCTCTCCCTCCCTCTCTCTCTCTCTCTCTCTCTCTCTCTCTCCCTCTCTCTCTCTCCCTCTCTCTCTCTCTCTCTCTCTCTCTCCCTCTCTCTCTCTCTCTCTCTCTCTCTCTCTCTCTCTCTCTCTCTCTCTCTCTCCGGGAAGACGAGAAATCTCTCCCGAAAAAGATGCTCTTTATACCGCAGAGTGGGCGAGAGGGCCTTCGCTTAATCTCCAATGGGAGACCTGGACACGAGACGAGGCTCGCTTAAGTGGTGGGGGGGGGGGCGGGTTGTGGGTGGGGGTGGTGTCTGATTTAAGAGATTGGTGGGGGCCGTGATTTATCCATTGACAGGAAAGGGTAATGAGATATGGACAAAAACGTATATTAGTGCTCCTCCAAATTAAGCCACAGACTGCATTAGGCAAATTAGCTGATATTAAAAGATTTTTTCCCCCCAATTTGTCATGAAACAATTTCTCTTTGGGGCCGCGTTGGGGAGAACGGCCCGTGCTATTGTAGTACTTTTAGGGCCCGTGATAAATTGATTGGATGGTTAACCGGAATCGAGGTGGATATATTTTATGACAGTGAAAAAAAATATAGCAGCAATTAGCTAAATTATTTTAGAACTTAATCTTTTGAATAGAGGAGGGCATATACAGTGGGTATAAAAAGGTATTCACGCCCCATTGCCTTTTTTCACATTTTACTTTCTTACTTCATGGGGACAATGTATTTCTTGACAGTGATCAACACAAAATACTCTATAATGTTAAATAAAGAAAAATAACTCTAAAGCTTTTTCTTAATTCATTACAAATAAAAAACAGACAATAATTGATTGCATAAGTATGCACCCCCTTTTCTAAGACACACCTAAATAAATAAACTCTGGTGCAATCAATTTTCTTCAGAGGTGACATAATTCTTTGATTGGAGTCCTCCTGTGTACAATTTAAGGTGTTTCAAATTATTTCAAATTAAATACTCATTTCTGTTAGAGGTCCCAAGTTGGTTAGTGCATTTCCAAACATGAGCTTAATTATGAAGACCAAAGAACAATCAAAGCAAATCTGAGAAAAGGTTATTCAAAAGCACCAATCAGGGGAAGGATATTTACATTTACATTTTAGGCATTTAGCAGACACTCTTATCCAGAGCGACTTACACAGTTTACATTTCTTTACATACAATCCATTTATACAGCTGGATATTTTTACTGAAGCAATTCAGGTTAAGTACCTTGCTCAAGGGTACAACAGCAGTGCCCCACCTGGGAATTGAACCAGCAACCTTTGAGTTACAAGCCCAGCTCCCTAACCATTATACTACAGTGCCAGATTTAAGAAGAATTCAAAGACTTTGAATATCCCCCGGAGCGCCATTAAGTTAATCATAAAGAAATGGGGAGAATATGGCACCTCTGTGAAGTTGCCTGGAACAGATATGGGCTTTATGGGAGGGTGGCAAACAGAAAACCATTGTTGAAGAAAACTTGCATGAAATCTCACGTAGAGTTTGCCAGAAGATCCTCAAACCAAGTGGAGAAAGACTCTATGGTCTGATGAGACCAAGATTGAACTCTTTGGCCTCAACGTTAGGCGCTCAGTTTGGGGCAAGCCTAACACTACGCATCATCCCAAGAACACTATCCCTGTTGTGAAACATGGTGGTGGGAGCCTAAAGCTATGGGGATGGATTTCTGCTTCAGGGACTGGAAAACTTGTCAAAAATAGAGGGCAAAATGGATGGAGCACGATATAGACAAACGTTGGAGGAAAACCTGCTGTAGTCTGCAAGAGACCTGGGACCAAAGCCCAGACCTCCGTCCCATTGAGAATCTGTGGAAAGAAAATTGTTGTTCACCAATGGTCCCCATCCAACCTGATGGAGCTCAAGCGATTTTGCAAAGGAGAATGGGTGAAAATTGCATGGTCCAGATGTGCAAAGCTGGTAGAGACTTACCAAAATTGACTCACAGCTGTAATTGCAGCTAAAGTGCTTCTACCAAGTATTAAGTCAAGGGGGGGTGAATATTTATGGAATCAATCATTGTCTTTTTTTATTTGTCATTAATTGAGAAAAAGCTTGAAAAATAGTCGTTTTTGTATTTGACATTATAGAGTATTTTGTGTTGATTGGTGGCAAGAAATCCTATTAAATCTATTTTGATGTCCACTGTATGTGTATGTATATATATATATGGGGTCTATTATGTGGTACTTATCTGTCCACATAAGCAAAGTGTACAGTTCTTGTTCGGTTTATCAAAATAGGTATTGGATTTTAGGTTTTATTTGTTAGCACTTGAACATAGTGGTGATTGAGTACAATTTGCTCATTATACCCATCTCACACCACACCACATTTATCATCCCACACACACTTTTCCATGTGGTTGGCTGTCTGATTTCAGTCCATTCACCAGTCCTGTGAATGATGTCATCACTATAATTCACCCAATGGCAAAAAGCTGAGTTGAGTTTGACACCTGAAATTGCTTCAAATTATGTTCAGTCATTCACCGTATGTTATAGCGTACGCGGTCATGTCATTCATTTTGTGACAATAACTCTTCTAACTTCACAAAGGATATTAATGTGGCTAAATTACGATGGTTGCTGTGGCCATTATTATAACCTCAAATTAGTATGATGCTTATTATCTGTTTCCCAATTGTAAATTGCCAATAGTGAAGGCCTCTAAATGAAGGCATTGTCTTTTCCCACAATTCCCCGCTAACCTGTTCACGGTCAGAGAGCCCAATGCGGCAGTGGCTCAGTGGTCAGCGACACGGGCGAGCAAGCGGAGGGTTGCTGGTTCGAATCCCACGAAGGCCAACGAAGAAACAATGAACTGGAAACCGGAGGGAGGCTAGTTCACTTCCTGGGGCACTGCCGAAGTGCCCTTGAGCAAGGCACTGAACCCCTAAACTGCTCCAGGGGCGCCATACTATGGCTGACCCTGCGCTCAGACCTCTCTGATGGAATACATATGTATAGGGGTCTATGTGTGTGTGTATCTAGGAGAGATATGTGAAAAGACAAATTCCAATTACCTTGTGTAACATAATAATAATAATAATTATTATATTTCAACATGCATATTTATAGTCAACAATCTGCATTTACCTGAAGAGTACTGCAGGCGTGTTTGGTTAAAATGAAACCCCCCCCCAAATTCTTTGTAAAAATTTAATTCTCTGGGTGTGTTATGTGAAAATCATTGTGTCCTCGTGGGTGTGTTATCACTGTAAAGCGCTTTGGGTTCCTTGGAAAAAAACCCGCTATATAAATCCAATGTTCAATTCAATGCAATTCAAAATGGGTTGTGGTGTATTCAAATGAACCTTCCCTCTATGATGTGTCTGTATAATTTTAATGTATGCACTGCAGGTGCTAACATGAGTAGCCGGGTGTTTTGTTTAAAAGAGTACCTCGGTTGCCTTAATTTAAAATGATCATCCTGGGATGCTAAAATGACACCGGTACGTTTTGTAGTTTGTTTTGTTGTTGTCGTTTTTTTCCCCTCGCTTGTGATGAACAAGTGAGGTCATGAAGAAGTGAACATGGTCGCCAGAAGGAAATTGGCCCCTTTTTTCAATGCCACTCTTCCGCATTCGCTCCGATTCATTCAACGCTTTGGCGAATGTGACGAGAGTGAGATCGAGCCATTCTGTCGCCGCGATAACGCCGCCGTGGCGTGAACAGAAACGCCCGGCACCTAGCTACTTTATAGGCAGGCAGATTCTTCTGGAATATGTAACAAACAGCGTATGGATTTAAACCACGAAGACGAGAAGAAAAAAAGAAAAAAGAAACGTGTAACAGAAGAGATGTTTTGTGTGCCTCAAGTAAACACCGTCTTAAAACAAAAGACACCGCAGCCACATTTCTAAGATTTTATATACACGTAGCCCAATTGAAATACATTTCACCTACAGCCCGTGTCGCAGTCCCAATGGCCTTTTTTCCCGATTCGGGGGAGAAGGTAAAGCTCGTGGCGCGTGCAGCCGTCTGGGTTCTGCAGCGGGCTCGTAGTGTAATTACTATTAAGAGCCGTAAAGACTTTAAATATTTAAAGGGAAATCAGAGGGGCTGCTTCGGTCTTTGCCGAGGACAGCAGAATGAGCATGCAGCTGCGCCCGCCCGCGTGATGAATGTCTTCCAGCAGGTCACCGAGGGGATGCGCGTGACACTGCGTGATTTACAGCCCTTTACCTTAATGAAATTGTTTCAGCGGGATGACGCTGAGAGCTTTTAATGGATAGCTTTCCCTTGATGTAATGAAATTGCGTTCCGCTGGCATTTAATATAAGGTGCGGTTATTATTTACTGGAGTCCCTCTTCCTCCGGAGCCGGCAGTGGCTGGCAGCCAGCCTCCGCGCGCGGTCAGAGCCGACCGAGATCTCTCATTGGAGGTGGAGCTGGAGGCCCGGCGGGCGAGCGGGCGGGGCGGGAGGGAGGGCGAGTGGCGAGTGAGCGGCGTCTGTGAGCCGGGGCTCGACCGGAGCGGCAGCGGGCGGGCGAGCGGGCGGGCGGGCGAGCAGCTGTCCGGCGGAGGAGGAGGAGGAGTGGGTTAGTGGGGGGGGTAAAGCATCGTCTGCGTCCGTCTCACCTCCGTCTCCTCTCTCTTCCTCCTCTCCTCCTTCTCGTCCCTCGCTCCGTTAAACAGGCAGCTGGATTACAACCAGATCAACTGTATCGAGGATGGAGCGTTCAGGGCTCTCCGGGACCTGGAAGTGCTGTGAGTAATTCTCCCTCTCCTTCTTTCTCTCTCTTTTCTCTCTCTCTCTCTCTCTCTGTCCCTCTTTCTCTGCAGAGACATGGAGAGATGTTTTTTTTGTTTTTTGGGGGAAATGTGAGACTGCTGTGGTCATGCTGCATGATACAATCAGTGCTTTTAAAAGAATCAGTGTGAAGATGCATAGTGTGTGTGCATGTGTTTGTGCGTGTGCGTGTGTGCGTGTGTGTGTGTGTGTGTGTGTGTGCGTGTGTGTGTGTGACTGTGCGAGTGTGTGTTTTTAGTGCTTATGCGTTTTTGTTGGGATCGCATTGATGCCAGGGAGAAATGCAGCCCAGTTGTCCAGCAAGGCAGGCAGAAGTCCCTTCTCTCTCTCTCTCTCTCATTGTGGTGCATCCAATTAAAATTGTGTTTACTCTCGAGATTGATGATCACATTAGCTCCAGAAATGGCTTATTCACAAGGTTTTCATCCTTTTATTCAGTCAGGTCCTTCAACGCAGAAAATAGATGTGGTCTCGAGTGCCACAGACAGTAACTACCCAGATGTGCCAGTCAGATGTTTAAGAATATCCATATAATTTATTTTAAAACAACATTTTTATTTTGTGGTCTGGCCTTGCGTTGCATTGCCTTTCCTCTTTAAAAACACTGTTACATATGTCAGGAGCCCCTCCACCCCCCCACTCCACCGTCCAGCTCCAAGGAATTCAAACGTTTTAATAATGTCATATCTCATATCCTCTTTTTGACACCTTGCCACATGCAATTCACTTTTTAACGCGACGTGAAATCGGCAGCGCGTGTGAGAGATGGCACGTTGAAGGGCGTAATGAGATTATCCCAAAACACAGAATGGAAATGGATGTCTTGTTTCCGTAAGTGGATTACATTTCCGCATATCATTTGCTACCCCCCCCCCCACCCATATTTACATGCTAGGCACACAGTAGTCCCCCCCTGGTTCACAGCCTGCACGCGGAGATTAAGTAGTCATTCCTTCAAGCCTGGCGTTTTTGGACCAAGCCGTTATTTCCCCGTGAATATCGCGCTTGCAGTAAAAATCCATTTACGAGACGGGACTTTTTTTTTTTTTTATGTGTAAAGAAACCAAAAAAAAAAAAAAAGAAATAGGAAGTCAATAAACTTAGCCTGCGTGTCATAATGACTTTTTTCCCCCCTCCCCCTCTCTCTCTCTCTCTCTCTCTCTCGCTGAAAAGACCGCAACATTTTGAGTTATAACACAGAGCTAATTACCCCATTTGAGCTCTTTCCCTCAGAACATAAAGTCTGTATGCGGCACTGTGGGGCTTAATGACTCGGCGGATGTGCTCCTGTTGCCGTTCCCGGGCAGAGCCATCCATCCCGGCTTTGTAAACGGAGAGAGAGAGAGAGAGCGATGGCACAGCCTGTGCTTTTAAAGTCCCGCAAACACAACCTGCGCGCCAACGCCGCGAGTACGCCTTTCATTTCTTAACTAAAAATAATACAAATAATAATAATAATAATACGCGCCGGCCCCCACTGCATGCGTCTCGCTGCCGCGGCTGTGACATCTTCGAAGGTTATCTTGCGTTCAGGTTCGCTACGGTCCACGGTGTTACAGACAAGCAAGGTGTTTTGGTGTCAGGTAATATCACGACACGCTTTTTCCGGGTTTTTTTAATGTGCACTTTCTCAGCAGGCCTATTTGTGCGTTCAGTGGGGGGAAAAATCATTTTAATGGGGAGAGAAAAATATATTTGTAGAGCAGGGCCTCTTTTGATCTGTGACAGTATGGTAGTGTAGTATAATGGTTAGGGGAACTGGGTTTGTAGCTCAGAGATTACAGGTTTTGATTCCCAGGTGGGGCACTACCTTGTATCTAAGGTACTTAACCTGAATTGTTTCAGTAAAGATATCCGGCTGTATGAGCGGATTGTATGTAAAGAAACGTAAGGTGTGTAAGTCACTCTGGATGAGAGCATCCACTAAGCGCCTTAGATGTAAGTGTTGACTCTCTGTCTGTCTGCCTGTCTGTCTGTCTGTCTGTCTGTCTTTCTCCCTCCTTCCGCAGCACGCTCAACAACAACAACATCACCCGTCTCTCCGTGGCCAGCTTCAACCACATGCCCAAGCTCAGGACCTTGTGAGTGTCAGGCCCGCCAGCCGAGTCCGAACGACGCACACACACACACACGCACACACACACGCACACACACACACACGCACGCACGCAGACCGCACGCCCGTCCCCCCGCCCCACAGGGAGGCATTTCGGACCCTCGAGCCATTGACACCAACCCCGCGCCGATCCGAGGAACGGGACTTAACAAAAACGTCCGCATGAATATTCATTTCTCGCACGGAAAGAAAAAAAGTATTTATGCGCGCGTGTGCGTGCGTGCCTGTGTACACGGCCGTACATTTATGTGTAATCATGGATTTGTGTAATTAGAGATTACCTTCTCAGGGGCTCTGGGGGGGCTGCCTTTGTAATGTTAAATTAGCATTCTGGGCCGAAGCGTGTGATTGAGTAGCCATTACAGCGATTGGGTTAGGATTGAGTGCATCAGCTGAAATGCTCTGAAATGACATTACTCTGTCACAGGCAGGGTTGGGAGAGCCACTTTGATTTATTCCAGTGCATTTCCCCCCTCTTACTTCTGGCAGGAGGGGGAGAAAGAAATAAAAAAAACCCCTAAAAGCTCATATACTTAATTTAGTGAAGACCTTCCTGCTGCATTTTATTAATAAGGAAGAAGGAGAAGCTTTTTTGGCTGCTTGGAAGGGAGCCATACGGGCCCATCGTGGACTCCCAGGGGCACAAAGACACCCT
>JAINUG010000084.1:2911377-2918877 GCA_029706075.1 Aldrovandia affinis | reverse complement strand
ATCATCGAGGACAAAACACAAAAGGTTCAAGGACTCATTTCCTTTTGCGGTTTGGCGGTCCCCATGACGGCAGCAAATGCAATCGTACTGGCGTTCTCCCGGTGTTCATTAGCTTAGCGGAATCCCTGGTGGCACACATTAAATACAGCGCATGCTATTTGCGCCGTACAGGTTAGGTAGCAATAGGGGGATTCGAGCCTATGACCTTCTGGCTTCAGGTACACTTCCCTAACAACTGCACATCTCTGCCATGCTCACATTTTGAATATTTAATATTGAGTATTGAATATTAATACTCTTTTCTTGTTGCGCATTATCGCTGCGCCACACAGTATACCTTTTTTAAAGGTCAATCTTTTTAAATACAGGTCTTAGCGTTTCACTCCCGACACATTAGCTGAAGGTGAGCGCGCCGCGTGGTTGGCTGTTCTCTTCCCAGTGCGCGGACACGGTGTTGGACGAGCCCGAAAGGGTGGATCGCTCCGAGGCTGTGCCTCCCGTCGGGTTTCGCTCAGAGACTTGCTTTGCCGCGTTTCTCATTCCGTTTCCAGGACGTCTCTGCAGCTCCGTAATTTATGTCGGTGTCAACGGAACAAGGACACTCAGAGCTACTGGATTTTGTAATAAAAAAACGAAAAAAACCTGCAAGCTTCTGCTTTAAAAGACACGACTGACTTAATATAAAAAGGAAGGAGAACATATTTTATGTTGAACTTTTCCGTGTTTTCGGCGGTGACTGATCGTGTTGACGGTTGCGTGCGGAATAGAATAAGCCGGCGCCCGTGTAATCCTTATTACGCCCACTGACAGATAGGATTTGACTCTCTTTGTTTAAGCGCTTGCGTGCGGTATATGAAGTTCAGCGCGTTCCGCGTAGCGTTTCATTTGTCGGGCTGATGAATGTCTCTCTCGTGAGATTCCTTTTTGCCATTTGAATCTAATGATGGAAAAAAAGAATACAAAATTCTACCTCCAGGAATGTCGTAAATTATGCACAATTGTTTACTTGACTTTTCCCCCACCCTCGTCGCCCCCTGGAAATATTCATCAAAATATGAATGCCGACAGGATGCCAGCTTGCGTGTAATAAAATAATTCCACAGAGGTTCCTAAATCGCGTCATTTCAGACATCATATTATTTAAAGATATTGCTTCGGTGACAGTTGTAAAACTTGTTCACTGTGAAATGAAAATGCCTAGTGATGCAGGTAATATGTAACGGGGTTTTGATTCAGATGAGGTGGTTACGAGGATTCGAAGAGAAGAGCCCTTTCTCTCTCTCTCTCTCTCTCTCTGTCTCTCTCTCTCTCTCTCTCTCTCTCTCTCTCTCTGTCTCTTTCTCTCTCTCTCTCTCCCTCTCTCCCCCCCTCTCTCTGTGTCTTTCTCCAGTGAAAGAGTGGATCCAAGAACGTAGAAACATCACAATAACACCATGGACCCTTTTTGGAGGGAAAGATTCCTGAAAGCGATACTAAGATCTTTATAAAGTCCCAGGTTGAGGGCTGTTGTGAGCGGGGACTCTGGGTAAAGACCAGATGAGCGATGCCTCTTCATTGCCCCGGTCATATTGCCCCTTATCGTCACATTGAGGTGAAAGGTCTTTTGCACGTGGCGTTTGGCTTTCCCCGTAGTTCGGTTCGAGGTGCTTCTGGCACTTAAACCTTTACAGCTTTGCAGTGCTCGTGTAGTCATGGGCGTGACGTGACCGTTTGGAAATAAAGATGTTCTCCCTTTGCCTGTGCGTTGTCACAGTGGACAATTCATAAATGTTTGAATTTTACATGTTTGTCACTTTTTCACTATTGTTGAAGTGACTGTGATTATTCACTAAGCGTAGACGGGAGCGCTACATGGGCGCACTGGTGAGATGATCCATCCACAATAGGGCCCTTTGGACAGGAGCTTTCAAACATAAAGACCAAAACCTAGGCGGCCGTGTGGTATAATGGTCAGGGAGCTGGGCTTGTAACCAAAAGGTTGCAGGTTTGATTCCCAGGTGGGGGCACTGCTGTTGTACCTTGAGCAAGGTACTTAACCTGAATTGCTTCAGTAAAATATCCAGCTGTATAAATGGATTGTAAAGAAATGTGAAAGTGTGGAAGTCGCTCTGGATAAGAGCGTCTGCTAAATGCCTAAAATGTAATGTAATGTAATGTAATGTAATGAACCAGGTGCAGTGCACCCTGACGGAGGCGCTACCAGCCCAAATGCATCAGCATTTTTAACGTAGCTCCTTTATTGAGCATGCCACTCAGTAAAGGCATTTTTACTTGAAAAGACGTAGTGTGAGGCCCCTGGGTGGCGCAACCGGTAAAGGCACTTGTTCAACGTGCATGTTGCCCATTGCAGCCTGAGGTTCCAGACCAGGCTGTGCCAGCCTTGCTCTGGCTGGGAGCCCCGATCGGGGCGGTGACTGGCTGTCCGAACCCAGGGGGAAGGGGGAGGGAGCCGGTACGAGTTCACGCGCGTAAGCGACTCTATGTGTCGGAGTTAAAGGCGAAGGCTTGATGAGTTCCATCTCGTAGGCGCCAGTCCTGGGGTGGCGTTGGTGAACTCGTGAGTACGAGGGAAAGGGACAGTTCATGTAGACGGGGGTATAATTGGCCACTGAATTGGGAGGGTGAAAAGGAAATAAATATATATCTTTTTAAATGTGCTGTGCTGCAGACAGTAGACCGAGATTTCCGTCAGCTACTGTTGCACTCATGGGACGGTTGTGTGTGAAAACGAAACCCTGGGAAAGCTTTCGGTCGAATGCAGCCAAGCGTTTAAACGCCCTTATAAGGGCTGTCTGAGTTGTGTGAGCGGCTGAACGCGTTCCCGCAGAGTTTATTTCAAACACTCGCCGACCTCATTTGTATCCTGTCGATGTACTGTGTGCTGCACATGTTGAGTTATACGTTGAAGGTAAATACTTTAAACGATGCTTGGACTCAAACCGTGAGCCAGCATCGAGACGTAGTGAGGAAATTGACCGGTTGCACGGATGACCCCCGTCACATGACATCAGAGGCAGAAACGAGAGGAGCTGGAGCCCAACGCTGGCTCCTCCGATCCGTGGCGCTCCTCCAAGCGTGTTCCCTTCCCGTGCATCGTCTTCCGCTGAAGGATGGAAAAAATATCTCATTTGGCTATGAATGAATACATCTTTTTCTCTTTTTTTTTTTTTTTGTCCCGTCGTGCGATTCATTAATTGTGAGATTTACACGCTCTGTCGTCGGGAGACTTTTTTTTTTTTTTTTTTTTTTTGGCGAAAGCTTTCGATTCGGGGGAGAGACGGGTCAGTGTCTGGACGTGGCCGTGTGTCAGTCTGTCCCGGGGGAAGGGGGTGGGTGGGGTCTCAGGCGGTGAAAGGTGTTGACCAGACGATACCGCGCTTTGCACTGTGGAGTCCTGAGCGGCGCGGGGGGATTGGGTAGCTCGCCCACCCACCGACCGAAGCAACTTAGAGAGAGAGAGACAGACAGAGAGAGAGAGACAGAGACAGAGACAGAGACAGAGACTGAGACTGAGAGACAGAGACAGAGAGTGTCTTTATTCATGGATGGGGGTTTGGGTAGGAGCTGGCTGGGGGGAGGGGGTACGTGAATATGCTCCATCCTGTCACTCCTACCAGACCCCAGGAGGAGCTGTGTAAATACGGGACACACGGCCGCGGTCCCAAGTGTGAAACTGTCTCTGGCCTCCCTCCAGCACCAGCGCTGCTCCCCGCCAAGGCCCTAAACGCCTCTCAGCCTTCATCTGGGGCAGGAGGGTGGGGGCTGCGCCCGTCCTCTCCTATTCACGAGAGCGTTCGCTTCAGCCCTTCGCTTCTCACTTACGCCACGCCGCGGCGCGCCTTTCCGCCGTCGCTGCGGAAACGCGAGACCCAGCGACGCAGCACGTCACGCGCAGCGGAGCCGTCCGCGCGCGCGGGTGACGGGCGAGGCGCGCGCCAGAATTGAGCCGTTAGCCTGAAATTGAAACGGTCGCATCTCTCGCCTTCGTGATAAAATGCGCGTAAGCGAATACGCGAGCCGAGTCGGAGCCAAAAGGCCGAGAGAGACAGATGCGTCTTTATCCCCGCCTGTCAATGTTGCGCACGATTACAGTTCATGAACCGGTTTCCACTTTCAAACTTTTGTGTGTGTGTGTGTGTGTGAGCCTGCCAATATCAAGAATGCGATCTTCTTTTTAATCTTTGGACAAACTGCCGCCTAAAAGCTAGTAATTAATAAAATGTGGGGCATTGCAATTAATTATCAGTAATGATAAATGACCGGGACAACTTTTTCATCTTTATTCATGGATTCTCTGTTAAACTCACTGATATACTAATATCTCATTTCAAACGCCGGTTCCAAATGGCATCATTATAGGACGTATTGGAAAAAAATCAATCCAATACAGACTAATGTTTGAAAGTACTTCAGCTGTCCTTTGATAATAATTCATGAGCCGTCTGCCAGCGCTCTGTTGCTTACAACATCGCCGGTTTTGAAATGCCTTCAAAGGACATTCAAAGGCACCGAGCACAAGGCAGCACTGCGGCAGATATGCATCGTGAATTATACAGCGTTGTAAGAATTCTCCTAATCGCCAGCGAGTAAACGGCTAGGGCAATGTGTTATATTTTTGTCCGCTATGAAAGATTTTGCGTTTCGTTTCGTTCGAGCCGGTAGCTACGGTGCTCTGCCTCGCCAGTGGAAAAACACACCAACCGCCGTCTGCCACAGAACTTGAAAGGCACCGTGACTTGTTGGAAGGTCACGGCGATTTAATTAAAGATGTTTGTTTATTCCTGTGTTGCGGTGCCAGGATGCGTCTAATTAGATTCTTCACGGAACAACAGGCTCGGACCGGCGCTGAAAGAGTCAGTCGATCCGCGGCAGACAAACCGCAGCACCAGACGGCGGGAGATACGGCCAGCTGAGCGTTCCTTGTTCTTCTTACTAAAAAAAACGACTAAAAAAACGACCATGTTTAGCGCTGCTACTGTACCGCAAAGGTTCCATTTAGTTTTTGTTGGGATAAAATGAGACTTTTAGCTCATAATGGGGATATGGCCAGGGGAAACCTGATCCTAGATCAGCACTCCTACTCTTTATTTGTAGCCTACATACGGCCCCAGATCAGAAGAGCCCGCGTCGGCCTCCGTTTTGATTTCCGCGATATGAATGATGGCTCTCTTTTTCATCGCGGTTTAAACTAAAGGCCCTTTTGTTAATGGAATTCATTCTGAATAGACAACCGGTGCAATTCATCTCAGACAATGTGCAAATTTCACCCGTCTCTACGTCGGTCACCTTGACTCAGCTCGGGAACAGACTGCATAGAGAATGTGTCATAAGTATGGGTCCGTGTTTGAATCCAGAAACAGATTTCTGCGGATCTTTACAGAGCCGCGAGTGTCGGAGTCTGGTGGACACTCCGAAAAGCATCACCGCGCTCGTTCTTGTAAAAGATGACTATGGCCTACATATTTAATTGCCCGCATCATTATTTTATTGATTCGCGTTTTATCGCCGTTAAGAGGATTCCTAATTTGCACATATAATTTTCCATTTCTGCAGAGTTTGTTAAAATCTTAATGAATATGTTTCACGAGAATATCAAATCGACAAATTTGTAGCCTTTTTAAAACTTAGCCTTGTGAATTATTCATGAAGAGGGAAATCTTCTGACTAAGCATTTACAAAATGGCTCCTTCCTGGTTGTAGTTGAGCGCATATCTAGAAGATGTGTTTGTCTGTTCTCCTGTTTACTTCGGTACAGTTCAAATGCAGTGAATATTGTAAAAGAGCAACTGAATAAATACATTATAGTATAAATGAATTATTTGTGAAAGGTTTGTATTCGAAAGGTTTAGCTTATTCTTCAGATATACAGTAACTCAAATGCTAACCAGTATTATTAAAATCAATATTGTTGTTATTGTATTACGTAGATTAATTAGTCAGGGGTATGCAACCTTGATCCTGTAGTTGTGGAGACGTTTCTGGTTTTTGTTCCAACTGAACCCCTAACTACGTAACTGGATTAATTACGAGGCTTAATGAACACAGGTGACCATGTGATGGAGGCACTCAGTGTTTCACCATTCAGACTCTGGGATATTCAGTTACTCAGACTCCTAATAATCAGACTCTGTAGGCCATAATGGAACAAAAACCAGAAACGGCTCTGTACCCCTATCAGGTGCATATAGGAAACTCACAATGCAATTTTTACAAACGTATTCTGTAATTTCTACACACACCTTGATGTACAGGAGTAATTTAGAGTTACCAAAAACAGTGCTCTGTTCAGGATTTGACCCCACAACCTTCTGGCTTTAGCGTGCAGCGCCTTAGCCAACATCCCACACCTCTGTCTTGTTTTGGGTGTTACTCAAATCACTCCCACGGTCAAATATTTAGCCACCAAATGTTGCGTTGTGTGTTTTTTGTTGCAGCCGTCTGGAGCAGAACTCAATCAAGGTCATCCCACCAGGAGCGTTCTCTCCCTACAAAAAGCTGAGAAGGATGTAAGTACGGAGGCCACCGTGAAACGGGAGCGCCGCCCCACAGAGCCGCGCGCGCCCAAACACAGACGCCGCAACGCCATTTAGAGTCCAGACACCATTTCCACGCTTTAGAGAATCGCTCATTCATTCTCATTTTCTCAATCGTCTCTCAACATTCCTCGTCAAGGAAAGCGGTCGTCCGTTTGAAACAACTTTGTATCGCTGTTCGGTGTGAAAAGAAGTAAAAGATTGATAAGGCGCTGTGCGTTCCCTGAATGACAGTACATTATTTATCAAGCCGTCCCGATGAGCCTCTTGATTCTCTAAGTGCTCTCTGAAACAGAATCACGGCATGCTGGCGTTGTGGCCGACTGGGAATAACCAACCACTCTGTTGGAGTGAGAGCCAAAGGATATATACGTGTGTACTTGAACGCTCACAGATCAGCAGTATGACGCCTCCACGTCGCCCCCTATCTGTGCCACGCGGTACTGAACAGTGGCTGATGCTCTATGGCGCAGAGTAATGTGGGCGACACACACGGCGCTTAATGTTGTAGAAAGAGAGGGTGGTGAGAGAGATAAAGCATGTGGCGTCCCGTTTGCTTCCTCAGCTGTCCCTCCCCTCACACACTACCTCTGGGCAACGCTTTGTCCCGCCGCGTTTTAAACAGTCGAACCCCCACCATAGCAGCGTGTCTGGATGAGTTTTTTAATGAAACCCATTTCTCTCTCTCTCTCTCTCTCTCTCTCTCTCTCTCTCTCTTTCTCTCCTCCCTCTGTTCTCTCTCTCTCTTTCCCTCCCTCCCTCCCTCTCTCTCTCTCTCTCTCTCTCTCTCTCTCTCTCTCTCTCTCTCTCCCTCTCTCCCTCTCTCTCTCTCCTCCTCTCTCTCTCTCTTCTCACAGAGACCTGAGCAACAACCAGATTTCGGAGCTGGCCCCGATGCCTTCCTTGGCCTGCGGTCTCTCAACTCACTGTGAGTATCCGAGAGGGAAAGGTGTCTGTCAGAGGAGAG